>OMKR01044494.1:7751-18657 GCA_900302355.1 Cyttopsis rosea | reverse complement strand
ACACATGAAATATGTTTGTGCTTTATTCCACACGTCCCTTCCAACCTTTCAGTCTCGTTGTGATGATGTCATTTTCCTGTGTCGTCTTCCAGATCAGAATGGGAAACACAGACAGCCAGCACAGCAGCTTTATCGCTCCTGGCAAGTCCTGCTCGCTCAGGTTCCACTCCAAGAGAGCAGAGGTGCCGTCTCCTCACAGCTGGTGGAGAGGCAGCGAGGGGAGCCGGCCCGGGGGGAGGTGCTTCCTACCCCAACAGAGGAGCAGTCAGCCTTACAGCTCCTGGCACTACCAGCAACTCCCCAAGGCGGGTAGTGGAGAACCCAGCATCCAGCTGAGTGAGGAGTCAGCGCCGAACTGTGTCAGGTCTCAGGCCAACTTCAAGAGTGTAAATATGCACTATGGCTACATGAACGGCAACGTGGAGTGTAATGGGATCAGCGCATGTGGTAGACTGAACCCGGATCGGCCATTGGAGAACCGTAGAAGCCCCAAGGTGCTGCTCAGTAAGGATGGCAGCATGAGGGTTGAGTTTACCAGCGGAAGGGTGGTCCCCGCTGAGTCCCAGGGCCCCGCTGGCCGCCACCCCACCTCAGGAGGCCCGGAACCCTCGCTACGCAACAGCAAAGGCAGCTCGCTGAGCTCGGAGGGCTCCTGGTACGACGCACCCTGGGGCAACGCCACCGAACTGGTCGACAACGTCTTCACCTGTGGGCAGAACGCCGACAACTGCAGTGGCTACACCACCTCCTCCACGCGCACTGAGGAGACCAGCGGGGGGTACGCCAGCAGCGGGTACAACACCTTCTCGTCAGCCCAGATGGAGGACATCTCGCCTGGATTCACCACCGGCCACATATTCCCCGCCGTCGACACCAACGGCGGCAGCGAGTTTACTAACGGTGGCGTTACAGGATACACCACTTGTTGCTCCGGTCGCACGGAGGACAGCGGCATCGGGGACTCTGTGATCGTTCAGCCTGAGCTCAGGGAGTCGGGTCTGGGGTCGCCCCCCTCCGTGTCCCTGTCTGACCTGTACTCGAGCACTGCGACTGCCTTCCCTCCCTCTGCCCTGATCCAGGACCCCTGCGTTCAGCCTCGGAGGAGCTCCCCGTCCTTCCCCTTAGTCTCAGAGCCGCTGGATGTTGTCATCCAGGAAGAGAACTCTGCAGGAGAAGAGCAGACTTACTCCTCTCTTACCCTCCCCTGCCACAGGTCAGAGTCTGGCGGTGTCACTACCGGCAACAGCCGGAAGGATTTCCTTAAGAGCCGCATCAGACGCCTGAGTGACTGGACGGGGAGTCTGAGCAGGAAGAAGAGGAGGATGCAGGTAGATGACAATAATTTAGGCTTTCTATGTCTGTGTATCTCTCTGCATGTCTATTCACCTGTCTAGACGTCTCTATATCTCCATGTCCGTCTAACCATAGTGCCATAACCAACACAAGCACTTTGCGTGTCTATAGTATTTGTCAATGATAGCATGAGTAGAAGTAGAAGTACTGGTCGATGGTGGTATAGTCAGAACATAAATTATATCCCAGCTACCGCTCATTATATTTATAAATGCTCTGAAATTACTTTCAATCCTATTTAAAGGTTAACACCACATCCTGTTTGCTATTAAACTCATAGCAAACAGGATGTGGTGGGGTCATATCCTGAACACAATATGAACAATAACATGGACACGCAGGTAAGAGCTGGGATGCGTTGGGAGTCAACAATATGAAAAAGCATATAAAGAGCTCAACAGCTGACTATTGTCACCTTTTGAGCACAGAGACTCGCAAGCACAGAACTTCAGGACATGCATTGGTCTCCCAACAATGGAATCAATGGAGTCTAGACTGAGCCAAAGCAAGTTACAGTCAGTTCAATGTGATAAATGTTTTAGTTGGTTCATGAAAGAAGATACAGAGTTAGTATTTCCACATGCAGGTGCCTCTCACACTTTGTGGATGTTGAAGCATTCACCGTGTCAGGACAACAGATAACAGCGTGTGTTGGTATAATGACAGTGTCATTTGACTCTACTGTGACAAGTTGGCCGACCTCCAGCGCTGTCACGGCTGTAAGAGGAGCCCTCTGTCTTTCTCTTGTTCAGGGAAGTGTTTGTTGATTACCTATTTAATAATGGATTTGAGGCTACCGGGTCACTTAATCTGGGACATCTGTTCTGATTGAGTGCTTTGTTCTGGTTCCCTGGGAGAATGGAGGGATGAGGAAGGAGGGATGAGTATGTAGATGTTTTCCAATGTGGAATCTATTGAGTATTTGAAGACTGCCATAGAATCTTCCCAAACAAAACAAGTAACACATTAAAACGACAAAGTTATTATGATTTTAACCAAATTCTGATTCTAAATGTTTTTAAAAAGCAGACAATCAAGTAGATATTCTTTAATCTCTGACTTGTTTGAAATGGCTCTTGGTATTAGATCTTTGTATTTGGATATATATACTCTATTACTATTTTAAGCCTGGATTCTGGCCAATATACACTTCCAAAATTGGTATCGGTCCATCCATAGTTGTGTTCCAGGAATCAAACTGAGCCGTTCCTCTGCTACTCCCTAGGAACCGTATGGCAGTGAGTCTGGTGTTGTCTTCAGTAACGGATTGGACCCTGGTCTTAGTAACTCCAGCACACTGTGGTCCTGCAACCCCCTCCACGTCCAGAACCTCACCCAGAACCTTCTCCAGGTCCAGTCGGCCCGCTGCGGGTCCTCTGGGAGCATGACGTCCCATCAGACGCCCTACGGCGACGCCCTGCGGCAGAACATCTATGAGAACTTCATGCAGGAGCTGGAGACAGGCCACAGCGGGGCGGAGGTGGCCGAGCCCTCGGAGGGCGACGGGGAGGAGGGTGGGGAGGAGAGCAGCAGCGGGTCGCTGGGCTGCTCCCTAGAACAGCTTGACCTCCTCTTTGAGAAGGAGCAAGGCGTGGTCCGCAGGGCGGGCTGGCTCTCCTTTAAAGCCCTTATCACCGTGAACAAGGACAGGAAGCTGGAGATGGTCGCCCGTCGCAAGTGGAGACACTACTGGGTCACACTCAAAGGTAGGGTTGCGACCTTCACTATTTCATGGAACAGGCAGGAGATTGGGGTGATATGATTCATAGACGACATCTCTTTACATCTTTACTGTCTCAATATGTTGTGTAGGCATTTAGTGGAGGTCGTAAATACCTCTTAACAAATTGTCCATGCATACACAAATACTTCCAAAGTTAACACTACCCATCCTAACAGCGACCTTTGACCTCTCTCAGGTTGCACGCTGCTCTTTTACGAGACCTACGGGAAGAGCACCGTGGAGCAAGAGGGGTCGCCAGGCTACGCCCTGCTAGCCGAGGACAGCATCGTCCAGGCCGTCCCGGAACACCCCAAGAAGGAGAACGTCTTCTGTCTGAGCAACTCCTACGGAGATGTCTACCTCTTCCAGGTGAGAACATTGCTAAAGTAGAACCAGAGCAGGAGGAGGATCACATTGTTGGAAGAACAAGGGATAGAACAGGGATGATGGCAACTATTTAAACACATCTAGCCGTCAACAAGGTTGGCTTGTGTTTTTGACCGATCGCAGTAGGTGTAATAACATTTTGAATTATCGACATTTGATTTATTGTCATAATTACTATCGAAAACAACCAATCAAAGATCACATCATCAACATGAACACCACACCCACAGTCAGAAATTGATTACAGTGAAGCCACAAATCAAATCTAGCCGCTTCAGTACCATTCTAGGATTTTCTAGTCCTTAAAAAACACTAAATGTAAATTTAGACCACGATTGACAATTACCAGAATAAATGAAGAATAAATCATTGTCATCATCATCATAAATCGGCATAAATCATGTCGGTCTATCTTATTAAAATATTTACATTTGTAACCTTGTAACCTAAGCAATACCCACACTGCCCAGTGTAGGTAATCTAATCCTACTCTTTGTAGTAAGACTGAGTATGACTCACTGTTTTGTGTATGTTCTGTCCATTTTAAACTATAATCCTCTCACTTTTCTTCTTCACCATCGATGCTTTTCTCCCAAGAGTAATCAGCCCATGCAGGCTTTCAGAATAGTGTGAATGAATCGGAGGAACGACTTCTGAGGCCTGTGGTTGTTCTCTCCTGCCCGGCCCCTTAGGCCCTACCGCAAGTATGTGCCTGGCTCTGGCACATTTTGTTTGGCCGTAGCGCTTGGTAATGACTATGTTGGAGCTGGGTATATCTGGCCATAGTGCTATCTTTACCGGATCATTGTCCCAGCCTCGTCAACAGGGTAGGGAATACAAAACAATGTCAAAAATGTAGTTTTACAAACTTCTATTTTAGCTAAAGACTGCACTTTATCAAGGAAATGGGGAAGCAGAACGGCATTTCTAGAGAATTCACCAACCTGACTAGCATTGTTACGCACAGAGGTCAAAGGTCAGAGCCATGCTGCCCTGATAGTAAATCTAACAAAGATTCCTGATGCACAAGAATAATTGTGACTCTTTGACCCGTGATTTCCATGTTAAGGAGGGAAACACTGCTCTCCACACGCCAGCATCAAAGCCCTTTTTATTCTGTCAATGGTGCTCGTTCAATCGAGCCCCAGAGAGTGTTTACCAGACACACAAATCACGCGCTTGCCCATCTGCCCGGTATCCCCATGGTGACCTGTGGTCTTGTTCTTTGGTGTTTGTCGGAGGGGAGGTGATGAATGTAGCGAGGTGTCGAGGGGCTTTTGTCTGGGAGGTGGACACAGTCCTCTAATGAGAATCATGACATCCTCCCTCTTCTTGCAACAAATGTTCACCTCAGCCGCAATGAGATTTCAAAAATGTTCTCTTCACCAAAAGGGGTAGGTGGGGTCGATTGTGCGATTTAAACTCAACTCACCATAGATTTTAATTGGAACTTTCTTGAAATACTCCTATGATTCCCCCACTTCTCCGAATGTAATCCTCCTCCACAGGGACGTTTAGAATTCAGCTTTGAGTTTCACACCAGGTCTAAAAACCTCTTCACTACCGGTTTAGACCAGCGGTGTGAAAGGATCTGTCTGGTAAATTGGCTACCTGGGAATCCCTTTAAGGCCAGCTTTGGTGTGAAAGGTTTTCAGCCAATTTGTGTTCAAAGACCCCAATGGCCCATAGTTCCTGTTGGAGCATATTAGGACACCGAATGTACAAGCCTTGTCCTAAACATGGCATTTTCAACTCAATGATGCAGAAAAACAAGACATTTGAATGCAGAATAGATGGTGACTATTGCATGCATTACTGCATTTCAACCCCTTTCCTTCCAGACCAGCCTCCCTACTCGGTACGCTGCAGCCGAGGCTCAATCCCAGACACTGGCCGACCTGCAAACAGACTCATTGTAATGCAGCGCTATCTCTGTCCTCCTCTCCTCTCCTCTCTTCCTCCAGGCCGCCAACCAGACGGACCTGGAGAACTGGGTGAGGTCGATCCACTCGGCCAGTGCCTCGCTCCTGGCCAAGCGGCAGGGCAAGGAGGACACGCTGCGCCTCCTCCGCAGCCACACCCGCTCCCTGCTGCAGAAGATCGACATGGACGGCAAGATGAAGAAGATGGCCGAGCTGCAGCTGTCCGTCATCAGGGATCAGAAGAACAGGAAAGCTGTGGAGAGCCAGGTGAGGAGGGGCTGGTGGGCTTTGTGTGGAAAAGTGTGTGTTGTGGTGAGAGGTGGTTGTTAGGGAATTAGTGTCAAGTGCGAAGAAGAGCTTATTCCGCTCCCTCCCTCGGACCTTTATGTCCGTCATGGTCCTCCTTTATCAGGGTTTTACCCTTGTAAGTAATGGGTAGAGTAGGGCACTAACACTGCCAGATTTAGGGGTACCATTCCTTGTTAGCTCGACATGTAGGCGACGCACTGAAACTACTCAGGTTAGGGGTTTAATTCCCTGTGTAGATCTGCAGGTAAATCCAACAGCAACACTATGGCATGGATCTCAACACCGTACCGACTCCACTGGAGAAATTAGCACCTTACGTGCACTAACGTCCCTGGAAAACTGTGCTCCAGTGTTTCTAAAACCATTATGTAACAAACACAGACGGCCGTGGGCCCTTATGTCTTGGCAGCACACGCTGGAGCAAACTGGCTAATCTGCTGTAGAGTTGAGTTTAATTTGAATCCCAGATGTTTTGGGCTAACACTGTTCAGTGAGCATCACGCTGTCCTCTCCGCCAGGCCCGTCCAATGGGACAGGGGCTGTTACGTCATAAACCAAGTGTTGGGGTGATGAAAGAAACGCGTAAGCCCAAGCATGTTTGTGACTCACACAGACACACACACACACACACTCTGTCACACCCATTTACTCACACACACTGGTGAAGAAATCCAAGCAATCTGTTTCACTAAAGAAGTAATTTGTGCCATTATTTACAAAATATGCTTCAAGGCCAGTGTTCAGTACAGTATCACTTTCAAAAAATCCATAAAATATTCCATCAGCAGAATTCTGTTGCAATGATGTTGCAACACAGGGAAGGGACTAAGATGCCTTAAATATAACGGGACGCCCCCATTCGTTACGTAGTTTCCACGGAATATCCACAGCTAGCTAGCAGCGGGCTGTGAACCCATCACTTCACTTTCTAGGTATTCTCACGGCTCTCGGGATCCTTTGATCCCGTCTCCTCTCTGAACTCTGAAACTGATCCCAGAACTGCTGTTTGAAGTAACCTTCACCGGCCTTCTCTCTGGATTACTGCCTAATATCACCAACTGCGATTCAATTATTCTTCTACCCTGGCACCCAGGGGGGAAAGTGTGTGTGTGAGTGTGTGTGTGTGTGTGTGTGCATGCTGATGATCCTTTAGTCTCTCACCACCAGTGATATCAGATATGATTGGTGATACTCGCCGAGGTCAACTAACTAACTAAGCCAAGCATAGCTCCCTCTCTGTAGGGCAGGGGAGACGTTTCCATCTATTAGTGCACTTGATTGTTCTCAAATCAAAGCAGAAGGTCGTATGGTGTAGATAAAGTTATAAAGGATAAAGTGGATAAAGACAAGTGTATCAAAGGAGGACAAATACAATAGTTGCTGCATGGACTTAGAACTTGTGTGTGTTTCTATGGCACCAGATCCAGCAGTGGGAGCAGAACCTGGAGAAGTTGAACGTGGACCTGTTCCGGCTCCGCTGCTACCAGGCCAGCCTGCAGGGCAGCGAGCTCCCCAACCCCAAGAGCCTCCTGGCGGTGGCCGGCCGCCCCTCCAAGGCCGCGCTGGGACGCCTGGGGGTCTTCTCCGTGTCCTCCTTCCACGCGCTGGTACGGACCCCCTTCACCACCGCAACCAAACAAACTGAGCCGATCTCTCTCTCTCTCTCTCTCTCTCTCTCTCTCTCTCTCTCATTCACATACACACTCACACACTTGTGCAATAATATACATGCAATAACACTGTACAAACTTTAATAACTTAGTAAATATTTTGCAATAATTTATGATCATGATTTATAATTTATACCCTATATACCCATACCACTAACTTATCCTGTGCATAGCATTGCAATTGTATATTCTGTATTTTTTTTAAATATATTTGACTATTTCTGTTTTGTATTTTATTTTGTATTTTGTGTATATTTTTATTTTTACTTTATTTTTACTTTATTGTTCAATTTTATTTTACTATATATATAATTTTTTCAGGTATTAAGCTTTTTAAAATGCCATGACATAATCCTTGTACATGTAAATGCTTCTGATTCTGAGAATGGGTTCTACTGAGGGTCTTTCAAGGCTTACAAAGTCAAACGGTTTCTCACTCGTGCCTCTGTGTGTTTTTGGATTTTCCCAGACGTGCACTCGTGACGAGTCCACCTTACGGAGACGATGCTCCACCTTGTCCGGAGGAAACCGCCACAAGCGAGGCCTGTTCTCCTCACTGAAGGCTCTGGACACGCTGACCAAACGCAGCAAAGACGACAGGCACTCAGCATCACAGGTACACACACACACACACATATAGACAATTCAAAGTGCTTTACATAAGTCATAAAATGCGTGATTTTTTAAGCAAAAAGGAATAAAATCATCGAAATAAAAAAACTGCTAAAAATACATAATAAAATCTGAAATAAAAGGTTGAAGTGCGATTTTAAACAGGCCTACACCTTTGGCAGGACTCGAACCCGCACCCATTTGGGTCCTTAGGACTAAAACAGAATAAAAACAAATAAAAACAGATAAAGACGTAGATAGGATAATGGATAAAGTGCAATAAAAAGCAGGATTATTATTCATTGAAAAGCAGTTGCAAATAAAAACATACATTTCATACACTTCCACATTAACACAAACAGACATGCACATGTAAACACACACACACACACACACTCTCACTAATAAACACAAACACCTCCATGTTTTTTTTTGTCTCACCATTTGCCTCTCACCTTTCCCCTCACCTGTGTAAACAGCACTTTATGAGGTTTCTTTACGAGACACGGCACCACCACCTCAACAGAGGCTGCTTCATAAGAATCAGCCGTGTGGAATGTGCCACCGAGCATATTCCTAGTGGGGGGAAAAAATGTACAAAAAACCATATTTTCTTTTTGCAGCAAACAACTTGAAATGCTGCCGATGCGATGAGATCATTTGACCGCTTGTGAATCTGGTTGTTTTTTATAGAGAAACATCAAAAATCCTTAACAGAAACCTTAAGATTTCTGTGTAATATTTCCTTTTCAATGTGTATTTTATCCCTCAAAATATGCTTCTTTTGTGAGCGCTTCTCTTGTACCCGTGCACTCGTAGTAGGAGTGGTGGGAGAAGTACTCAGACCTTCCACTTAAGTAAAGATACACATTCCCCCACACAACATGACTCTCGACACTTCGCAGTGACATTTCTACTTCAATAAAAAGTAGTTAAATCTTCTCTCGCTCTTAAATCTTCTTAAAGTATTACAAGTAAAAATACTTGTGGTAAAGGTCACTCTATTGTGCTACTTTCCACCACCGTTCAGACAATAGTTTCCATGTTTTTGGATTATTTATGCGGCTCTGCACTTCGGCCAGAACTCCTGTGACAGTGTGTCTTGTTTGAAGGATTACTACTGTAGGTCAAACTGGAGCTGACGGCTCTTTGGCCAGCGCCAGTAAATTACCCATAATGCCTTTCCTCCGGCTGCAGCGTTCAGCTGGAGTGAGACAGTGTGTTTATGTCCCTCTGAATTTCTTCACCTCCTGGCCTTCACTGCCGCTGAAGCCCAGCCATCGACGGCCCAATCAGCAGTTTGGCTGAACAGGAGGAGACCAGGAGACAACCTGGGGAAGGCTGTAGAGCAGTGGGCAGCCCTCACTTCGTAGGCAATCTCACTCAGTCCTGTCAGGAAATCACTGGAGGCAATTGGTTCGTGCTCTTATCCAGATATCACCTCAGTTAAAGTTAAACAGGGGTTATGAGTGTCCTGATCAAATAAACGTCAAACGGATGCATGACCTTTTTGTGGACAAATCTGCAGTGGGGAATAACCTTTTTTACCTTTGCATTTTAAAATATTCCATTTTTATCACCAATCTGCAAAGTCAGTCCTGTATCTAGTTTGAGTATTACAACAGCATGTCTATCAAGTTTCAAGTCCACACTCATCCACGGCTCCCTCCCTCGATAATTTCACAATAACAATGTTTTGGATTGATAGCAGTGGATTCAGCGTGACGTTGATTGATTTGGAAACCAGCCTCACAACTGAAGCCAAGTGCAGTACTGTCGTCAATAATGCAGCATGGAAAGCCCGACCCTGGGTCTGCTGTGAATGGGGCTTAAGTTGCAGGTTCTCTCCATATCTCTGGTTGCTTCTGAAGGACCGAGATAGATGAAATTGAGATCAATTAAGTATAAGAAGCAAAAGAGTTAAGGTGGCCTATGCGGTTAACATTATCATTCTTCGACCTTCACTTGTACAATGCGTATCAAACTTCATGAAAAAATCCCAAATTCAGGCTCCTATTTGGTCACCAGGGTTTAGAAAGGAAAGGAGGGAATTTTAGCAAACGGACTGATCGTAGGGGACTGACAGTCATGGGGAAGATGATATCTCACAGCTGTTTTGCACAGCACATGTTCTTCGTGCTAATTCACATCAAAAAGCTGGGACGTTAACATAACTTTAAGACAACTGTGTGATCTGCTCTGAGATCAGAGGTTTCCCGGTAGTCTCGGTTCTCTAATCACAAACAGGCTGATTTCTGTCACAGAGCCCTTCACGGAACAGCGATGGTGCTCACATTAGCAGCAGCCGCGTGGGGTTAATTGTTCCAAGCTGCAACATCCCCAGCGTGGGACAAACAGATGGTTTGTGTGAGTTTATTAAGCATCCAGGGGCCTGGACGTTTACCGGACGCGTCTCTGCGCCGGCGCTGCGGTCAGACGGCTCGGGTTCTGAGGAGGTGGAAATCATTAGTAACTGATGGAAACAACACAAATAAATATGCAAAGGATTAAACTGAGCACAAAGGTCAAAATCTGCATGGACATCACACAATATACTGTATATGTCATCCAAAGTGATAATGTATAACAGAAGTGGTAGATACCGTAACAGTTTAGGTGAAATTGTTAAGTTTAGAGAGTTGTTTTTAAAGGAGAATTCCACTGTTGTCCCTCGTGCACTAGTTGCTCTCTACATCCATCTCCCCCGGATGCTCTGCCGTGTACTACTCTACTAGTTTTTTGCAGAGATCGCTTTGGACAGCCTCAGCGGGAGAGTTAAATGTCGAGTTGTAGTCGATCTCAGGTTGATGCTGCTTTGGCAACTCTAGTAGAAGGAATATTATGGAGATAACAGAGAGGGGGGGTTGTGGTCTGGGGGGTTTGTATTGTGCAGGGGTTTCCAGACCCCTTTAGCAGACTAGGACCCCCCC
>OMKR01044493.1:0-16897 GCA_900302355.1 Cyttopsis rosea | reverse complement strand
CTTTTCTTTCGTCTGCTTCACTGACTCACTCACTTCTTCCCCATTCCTCTTCCGCCCCTTTCCTCACATCTCCTCTTCGCTGCTCCTCTCCAACACCTTTGCTCTATCTTCATTCCTCTCCTCCGTCCTCCCCTCTTGCGTGCAGGGCTGCATGAAACGCTGGCCCTGCTGACCTCCCAGTTGCGCCCGGACGCCAACCACAAGGAGGACATGGTGTTTCTCAAGGATGTTTTCAGTGAAAGAAGCCTGGGATACCTCATGAAGGTATCTTCCCAATCCGACTGTCCAGACCTGACAGTGAATGCGTCCGGCCGTGATTGGATGATGAGAACCGCGTTGAAACGGACGAGTGCCGACCGAGGCCTAAGTGACTAAGTGTCTTTGTGCTGCAGATCCACGAGAAACTCAGACAGTACGAGAGGCAGAGTCCGACACCCGTCCTGCACAGCGCCTCCTCTCTGGCGGAGGATGTAGGTTCAACACACATGCACACACACACACACACACACACGCACACACACACACACACACACGCTGCTGCAGTTGGGATCCTGGCTACAGTCAGACGTGCTGAGTAGCTTCGCTCAGAGAGGAAATGCAGTTATTGAGAGTGAATATTAAGGCCAGGAAAGTGCTGAATCATCACCGAGCTCATCTACCGAGTATCCACATCCTCTCTCTCTCTATCTCTAACACACCCTCCCTCCCTCGCTCAAACTGGTTAGTGGGGGGAGGGGGTGATGATCTCAGCTGCTGGCTCCGGTGTGTTTTGGTGTTTTTCAATTATTAGAACACACAATAGAAAAGAAAGTCAAATACTGTAGATATTCACATGGCGCCCTGCTCCTTGTGGATAATTTGTTTAGCTGCATCGCAATGTTGCCAAATATTGCACACATCAACATAAATCCAGGATGCTCTATTCTGTAAGTCATCTGTATGGCGTTTCTGTTTCCTGTGGGCACTGCAAAAAAGAATCATTGGATTACAGTCACTGGATCAACTGACAAAAAGAAGAGCTTTAATTTGTTAAACCTGTATTTTTTACCTCATAGAGAAGAAATATCGATTTTACAAATGTAAGAATTGTTTAAAGTTGACCCACTTACTTTTTTCAGTGTATTTTGGTAACGGGGACTGCCAGTGTAGCACAAAATATGCAGATCGGTATAGAAACAACTTGGTGGAGGGATAATCCGTTATAAATCGGTTGAGAACTGCAGTGATGAACCAAATACCTTCATGTACAAACCGACCCTAAATTACAAAGCAAGCTCAACAAAGGGGTTCATTGTCTCAGCTGGCTTCGTGTTTCCTAACACCCTTCATTAAGCTTAACTGTTATCACAGAGGTGCTTATTAAGTCACTAAATTGACTCTTAGCGTCCAGCATTAGTGACTATCCAATTTCCATTTCTTCTAAAAGAGAACATGAACAGTAATTCCTATGCCGTTTTTTTTTTACATGGATGTCACATTTGCGCTGTGTGCGTAGATATCCTTTAGCTGGATTACATTTGCAAATAAGTGACATAATCAAATACAGCAAACAGTGTATAAACCAGGATTAGCGTAGTGCCACAGGAGTAAGCCCAGCACGCTCTGGTCTGGTTGTGATTAATGTGTGCGTCCTGATGATGGTCAGGTGGCGGAGGAACTACAGAGTGGACCGATGAGCCCCGAGGAGAAGGAACTCCTGTTCCTCCTGACATCCCCTCACCTCAAGGTCAGGAACTAGCATACGTGCGTCCTTCCATGTTGTCAGTCATAACCATGATATCAGAGCACAGTCACCGATGCTATAAATACAGATTCTGGCAGACGTTTGCGGCCCACGCTACTGCCAGATTCCTAATCTCATGATCCGTCTCTTTTTTTTTCTTCTCTGGCCCATCAGGCCGTTCTCTCGGTGCACGACACGGTGGCACAGAAGAACTTTGACCCTGTGCTGCCACCTCTGCCGGACGACTTCGATGACGAACTGGAGGAGGAGTCCGTGAAGATCGTTCGGCTGGTGAAGAACAAGGAGCCGCTGGTGAGTGGCGGCTGAGAGGGGGAAGAGAAAGGGAAGTGCCTTTCTCTTTGCACCCCAACATGCACCCTAAAGACATGCATGTTGGGGTTAGACACTCCTGCCAATGCCCTTGACCGAGGCATTGATTCTAGAAGTGGAGATGGTCCCCAGGTGCCGTGCTGCGGCTTCCCACTGCTGTTAGGATGGCTAAAATGCAGAGGACAAATTTCCCCACGGGGATCAGTAAAGACCATCTTGTCCCGTGTGCACAGGGAGCCACGATCAGGCGTGACGAAGCCACCGGCGCTGTGATCGTTGCTCGGATCATGAGAGGAGGAGCTGCCGATCGGAGTGGTAAACAACTGAGATTATTAAGTGTGCGTCTGCCTGCGTGTCTGTCTTTCTCAGTGTGACTTCAAGAACCAAGGGGTAGATATCATCTCAAGACGCATCTGCATCTGGTGAGACAATGTGAGCTAATGACAGCTGGATGAGAGCCGCAGAGAGACGGAGAAGGGAACACACTGGGATGTTTGTCCCCAGAGAGCCCATCACACGTCATATAGACTCAGGAAGAGCTGTCTGCAGAAGTTACCACGGAAATGCCGTGTAGCGCGTAAGAGAGGGCTGTTTGTGTACGTGCACGAACGGTAGCACCACATTTGGGGCATTGGCCGCGTGCATGCCGGGAAAGTTAACGAATCGGCCATTAATCATTATGATTTCCTCTGTTTGTTGTTCAAGTGAAGGAGATAAATAGGAGGGATGAGGAGAGAACTCCCTTTGGGTCTGTGTATAGATTTCACAATCAGGCAGCTTATGTCGGGGATACGCGCAGACGGCGTGAACGGACGGTAGCCTGCCTGGAAATGGCGGTTTCATTCTTTCTAGAAGAAAGTATTGATTGGCCTTCTCACTGGTGTTTGTCAGGTTTCATTGTTGTGGTTGCAATTAAATTAATCACAGCCTAGGGACAAAGGGATCCCTGTCTATGTCACACACTATTTTCAGTTCTTTCACTCTCGGTTTCTTTACACAGCATTTGACATGGATTTGGGTTCATTTTAGTCAAATTGTTTAACTACAATGATGTTCAAAGACCTGTGACTGTGGGCAGCAATAAGGAGGTAAATAAAATGAATGAATGAATGAATGGATGGATGAATATGTTCAGAGAAATCCCATAGCACATTATCCATATTGGCAATAGCCGGAGTATCCCTACCAGATAGAAAAAACACCTGAAACTAAAAAACAAACGCTAAAGACCAAATATGCATCTGTATTCATACTAATGCCTGTCATCCTTCCAGGTTTGGTCCATGTTGGAGATGAACTCAGGGAGGTAAACGGAATCTCAATCATCCACAAGAGACCTGATGAGATCAGCCAACTGCTGGTAGGATGGACCACTGCTTGAGTTTTACTTGTAAATGCAAAAGTTTAAAAAGCAAAACGTTAGTTAAAAAGAAATAGTCAAAGGATAGAATTGAAATGGTAGATTGTTTTTTCAGAATGGTACAGTACAACTACAACATTTTATATTACTTTTATATTAAAATGTCCTTCACGACCCATGGTGTCACCAATGAGAGTTATAGCAGATTTTCTAAGAATAACATGGAACCACTATATCTGTGGAGTGGATTTAATGCCTTTTACAGGATTTATACCATTGTATGGTTTACAATTGGGCCAATAACCTTTAAACTCACAGTACAAAAAGGTGCTTTGTAGGCCAAATGGTCTTTTGTGGTGGTCAAGTAAAAAATGTCAACTTTTCAACTTGAGAAATCACTACATCTCATTTATGTCTTAACTCTGTTTATGATCTAGTCCCAGTCTCAAGGCTCCATCACACTCAAGATAATCCCTGCAATTAAAGAGGAAGATCGACTCAGAGAGAGCAAGGTGAGGTGGAAGACCGGGCACGTTTCACCCACTGCTCATCAAAACGAAAATAAGATAGACGAGCTCAACTCTCACACAGAATGGATTTATGAAACTTGAAGATGAACCGCAGCTAGGTGGTGTTTTCTATAAGACAGCTGGGTTGTTCTGCACATCAAGGGGCTGTTTCTATTTCTGACTGACGCCCTACTTAAGGATCAGTCATTTACTCTGGGGCATTTCAGGAAGGACTGTTTGATCCAGTGGGAAAATGTCTCCAACAGCACGACTTGTCCGTGTGCTTCCAGGTGTACATGAGAGCCTTGTTTGATTACATTCCGTTGGAGGACAAAGCCACACCCTGTCAGGAGGCGGGACTTCCTTTTAAGCGAGGAGACATCCTGCAGGTCGTGACCCAGGACGATCCCACCTGGTGGCAGGCCAAGCGGGTGGGCGACAGCAACCTCCGGGCTGGCTTGATCCCCTCCAAACACTTCCAAGAGCGGTGAGGAGAACCACGGCCCATCGTCAGCAAAGTGTGCTGGTTGTGTCACATCTCACAGCTTGAGGATGTGGCTTCGGTCTCCGGTACCGGCTCAGTCCGATACACATTTGCCTGTTTTTCTGTTGCTTTCTCCACCCTGTGCTCCAAAATGTACACAAAATTGAGTATTTGGAGTCTCTCTAAACTGCCTACTTGCATGATTGTTCCTGCCACATACCTATACAGTATATGGTCTCGGCTATTTTACTAACTTCCTGCTTATTAAAGACCCCTCCCCAGATCCCACAACAAGCAAGGCAATCAAACAAACAAACTGAAATTCACAAATGAATCTAGATGCGGGGAGTGATTGGTTCAGACCTATGCCGATATTTGTCTTAATCCTGCATTAGCCATTCTGTAATCTCTCTAATCCATATTCATGTGTTCCACTTTGAGGGGTCAACTGTGATTAGATGGAGTACAAGAGCAGTCTGGGTTCTGAGCGCAGCCTTGAATGGGTACACACTGGTTTTGTGTCATAATACCTCAGTAAGATGCGGCTGCGAGAGCTGAGCCAAATGCTGGAGCCCTGGTTGGCTGAAATACAGAGACGGGCAAACGTCACAGGAGCAGTAAAGCTCCGAAATACCAACTGGTGGTTTCTGTTCAGGCTTTGTACGTATAAATAGACACGTAGGATAAAAATAAAGCCATTTGCTTCATAGGTTTATGTACCATGCATTTGTACCCATCTTCTTCATAAGGGATCAGGAATGTCTCAACAAAAACAAGCGCCTACTGGCGAAAAAAAAGTTGAAATCTAAATTAACTGCTTCCTGACAGATATGGTAATAACTCCATGGTCCAGAGCGCTGTGTATCCTTTCAATATATTTTATGGTAAAATACGTTTCTCTCTGTACTTGACGTCTCCTGCTGCACTCTATTTCACTTTATTTCAACATTTAGGCCTATCATTATTTCTGACCGAGTGATTCCCTTTTTTTCTGCCTTTGTCTCCTCTGGCTTTCTCTTGTTCTTCCGCTGCTCACTGCTCCTCAGACGACTGGCCTACAGGATAAAAATGGGCACCCTCCCGAACCCCAAATCCCCTAAAAAGCCTGTCTGTAAGTTTCTCTCTGTGGTTCAGTGCTCGCCATCTTTTTCCGCAGCATCATTCTCAGCAAAGTGAAACTAATGTTCCCTGTCGCCTGGTGATGTAGTGCTGTGATGTGAGAGAAGACGGTCACGGTCAATCCAGGATACAGGAACATTGTTCTCCACTAGATTGGTCTAGTGCAGTAGCCATTGACTATTATTGACCTTTCTTTGCTGGTAATTGGCGTTCTCAGTCGTTGGTATTCCTTGTCCGTTCTATGCTCGCTGCCCCGCAGACATGTTGGAGATGGGGGAGTGAGGCTGAGAGCATAAGAGAGCAAAAACCGGAGTGTGTGTGATACAGAGAGGTCTAGAGAGAGAGGGGAGGGATCATAAATATGAATTAATCTCTTTCATGTTTAGTCCATCTGGCCAGTGTGCCTGCTGTGAATTCAGCTTATCCGCCGCCAGACAGCACACAACGAGCAATGATTAAGAGAGCAAAGGGCTTAAAATGCATGATAAACATGGCAGCCAGACACGCTCCTCTCACTTTTTTCGCTGTGAGCAGTGACATTATGGAGGCGGCGTGCCGTCCAAGTAGCCAGGTTAGTAGGTAATAGAAGTGCTTACTCGTCACGGCACGTAATCTTCCGGACGATCCGATTAGGTCTGAGCCCCGGGGAGACGACGAGAGCTCAGCAATATGGGAGCGAGCGCCGCACCGTGCCTGCAGGGACCTCGTGGTCCAGCTACGTACTCTGCTCCCACCACATCGCTTGGAGTTATTTTTTACTGATGTCCTACTGTGGACCCTCCCCACTTCCATCTCATTAGAGAGGCCATGCAGAAGGTTGGAACAGTCTAAGGGGACTTGACAAAGACAGGCTTTTCAATGTTGATAAATTCACACTGCACACATCCCCCATTCAAAGCAAAAGTTGTTTGCAACGTGAGGCTTCTGTAAGTCAAACTAAGATACTGTACATGGTTATGAAGCATGACTAATATTGCTCGTTCCTGGTTTCCTTGGATGGTTTGTTTTATGAGACGGCTTCCTTTTTCTTTTCCTTGCTGCGTGATTTGTATCAGATGACCAAGGATGTGATAAAGGTGGGTAAATATAAACCCACAGACATAAACACGTGTGGTTTGCATGTAAGCAGTGGGGGTGGATGACTCTCTTTTGGGGATTTCTGTTGACTATTTCCTTCTCTCCTGCTGTTACCATACAAGCCCAGAATACAGATTCTGAAACAGCTCAGTGTGTGTATGCTTGCATCTTGCATGGATGTGTACCTGCAGCATTCTGTGTGTGTGCAGGGCTTTTCCTGGCTCAAAATAAGGCTTAGGTGGTAACTTTGCGTGACAGCGACTGCGGTCGCTCCGGCTTTACTGCCACCGTCAACTCGATGTGTCGTCTCCGTACATTTATATTTGGAATGTAAGGTCATGCAACCTAAAGACCTGAACAGGTCTTCAAGAAATCAGTAAAAGGAAAGTGAATTTGGATTTAATATTTATGATCAATCAGGATATCCTTGATCCATGAATCCAGACCTCATGACTCACCCCTGGCTATCTCCTGGACGAGGCGCCTGCTGGTGGGATGACCCAATTTCAGCAATAAATGCTTGGACAGTTTTTAACCATTTTTACAAATTAGGCTTAGGTGGGGTGAAAAAAAGCTTTAGGTGGGCCGTCTAAGCCTTTTCAATGCAGGAAAAACCCTGTGTGTGTGTGTGTGTGTGTGTGTGTTGTCCCAGCTGAGAGAAATAGAGCAGCATCCCAAGAGAATACACGGCATCTTTCCTAATAATAGTTAGCCTGTTATTTGCCTTGCGTCACTCTTAGCTTCTGTTTTTCTTCATTTCTTTGTTTCCTGCTCATCCTCTCCTCCCTGCTGCAGTGTCACTTGCTGTCTAATATTTCTACAGCCGTCCATAGTCATTATCTTTTCTAGCTGCATTCACCAGCAGTTCATGCTTTTTCTTTGGAATTTTGGGTTTGTGTATAAGAGGCGGTTGCTGAAGCTCAGCTGGCAGTGTGCACATATAAAGGGAGGTCAGGCCTGTGTACATGTGTTTAAACCAGAGTCCTGTTGCAGTGGGTTCCCTGTCAGTGGCGCTCCTCTCCTCTGCTCATCCCCTCCCTTACTCTCCTCTTCTCACCTCAAAACAGCGAGACTGTGTCATGTTTGCGCATCACAGCGGCGATAGTGACCGTGTGGCCTCCCACTGAAGGCATCCATTAAACCTGCTGGCTGCCCTGTCATAACCTCCCTTTTCTCCATCTGCCCGATACTTGTCCGCCTGCTGCCTGTTTGCCCTGCTCCACCCACCCCTACTCCTCCATCTCTCCCACCACTTTAATCCTTAACTCTTCCAGGTCTCTTACCTTGTGCTCTCCCCCACTTTTCCTGGCTTGTCCCCCTACAGAGGACTGTGACTGTGAGGGCTATTTCAATGGACAGTACATAGGTGAGAGTGTGTACACATCTTAATCCACCTTCTTCCACCTTCCTGCTCTTTGCCTGTCGCAGCCTGTCTATGCGCTTGTTCACTGGTCGCTTTGGGTTGGGGATGAAATGGCTGCATTCAGGGCTCGTCCTGCCTGGGACTAAAGGGTAAGGCCAAGGAGGGTGAGGGAAGGTGTCAAGGGACGGAAAGATTGCTTTAAAGTCAGCAGCGGAGCAAGGATTGATTCTGACCCACAATTTAACACATTTTTTCCTGCATGATTCGAGGGTCTATGGAGGTTTATGGTCCTATTTTCATCTGACAATTCTGGGCCTGCAAAGCCCTTGGAGACATCTACATTGTTGTAAAAGAAAGCTCGAGCAGTATCAGACCAATACAAGATAGATTAAAAAAAGGGAGAGATGTGAGTAGGCGCTATCGTCTCACACTTCTAAAGGTGCCAATAACAGATCATAATTAGATAATTAAGACATAATTAGTGTTCACAGACAGTTCAGGGATGTGTGCAAGTGCCAGATTTCACAATTTGTTAATGAGCATAGAAAACATCTAGCTCATGAATTGCTTGGCATGTGACTATATTCTGCCTAGTGCAACACATTGGACAAAATGACAACATAGACAGAGAATATGCACTGCCAATGCTAATGACTGCATTGAAATTTCAGGCTGTTCTCAGTCCAAACACATCATTATTGCATTGCCACTTGGGCAGAGCCCCTCACCTCACTGTTGGGATGCACAAGAATTCCTATTGCTACCATAGAGGTTATTTTATGTTACATGTTATTTTAACATCATATAAATCCCCAAAAATGACACTAAGTTACTTTGGTTGGAAGCCCTTCGTCATTTTGACTATGGTGGGACCTCTACAGACCAACATTGAATAAATATTATATTTAACGTTACGCTGACGTAAATTAGCACACCCCACACACCTAAATTAACACCCTAACCCTAACCCTAACAAATGATTCTGAATAGCTATGTCTTCCGTGACCTTGACCATTGATCATCAGTCCTTACACTTTAAAATGGCTTCTACTGTACATCCATTTCCAAATGTATACAAACGTTCAACGTCAAGAAGACTAAGCTAAAAACTGTCGGCATAGCCACGCTTTGGGCTTCTTCCCAAGCCGCACAATATGAACACTAGGGATGAGAACAAGGTGTTACACAGTCAGTATTTTTCAATAATCACCACATATTCATTTATGTACTACATTTAAACACAGTTGAACCAACATGTCACCCTCTATTCTCGAGCCTATCCTAACCTTCCACCAACCCCGTCCTCGCTTGCCAGCCTCGCTTCCCTAACCGTCACCCTGCCTCGCCCAAACATGAACCTAAACCACTCCTAAACTTCCCCTCATCTCAGGAACCGCTGGGATCACAATCAGCCCCGGGAGTGATCTAAACATAGCCAAAAGCAAAACTGCACCCTCAGTTGGTCTCAGGAAACCCAGCTAGTTAAACTGCATGTGCTATGTGGTTTAGTCAAGAGGGGTTGGTCTAAACATGTATATTATTCTCACTGGCATCCATGCAGCCAGTCGGTAAATCAGCCTCAATTTCCATGAGCGCTACAATCCTCACCGTTAGAAATGATTGCCACCAACCCCTTCCTCCCCACTGAGGCGTGTTTGGATCCTCCTAACTCCCCTCGCATCCTTACTCCATTTGCCTGCCCCTGCTGCTGTGACCAGTGCACCCCTCTTCAACATCCCACCCCCACCCCACGAGGGCCCTGCTTCGTTGGACGCATTGCACACTCAACCAGGCACGTTTGCTGCTCGTTCCCCCCGTGTGGAGGCGTGAGGCTGGGTTGTGTGATGCTCTAACGTCAGTTATAGTCTCTCCTAAGTGTAAAGCAGTGGCGCCCTCCTGTGGCCAGGTGTTTTCCTGGGAATTTTATTCAGGTACAGTTCCCGGCTTCTTCCCTCCAATGTTCACCACTTACAGATCGGACAGACAGGCCTGGCCTTGGGAAAACCCTGATGTTTGTAGTCAGTTTATTCCATCAGTGCAGCGTTCCCCAAGGCCATGCTATCGGTCTCTCCTCTCTCAGCCCTTTGACCTCTATTTTTTTTTACCATTTCTAGGAAACTGTCCTCCATTGTGGGTCACTGAGTGAGATCTTAAATGGCAACTAGTCCACTTCAGTCTTTAAGACAACACAATTTTGACCCCCGAAAGAAATCACTTGTGGCAAACTGGTGGAGCTGCCAGAACGTTGCTGGATATCAGCTGCATGTGATCAACGTTTTCTTGACACATGAACTTTCAAAAATGGCTTTAAGCTCAGCAGATATCTAACGATATCAGGCGGTCCATTAACAGTAGAGAAGCGATAAGAGTATCGTTTCCTCAAACATGCACTTCTGATTGCTGTATTCACATGGATCAATCGCACGCTGAGTAGAGTACTTTCAATGATTAAAGAGGTTAAATTGGTAGAAAATGATATAATTCTCTGTAATGACGTGTTTGGTTTGCATGATAATCTAAAACAGACTAATTTACACAACGGAGTATCTCAATATGGTCAAACAGAGATTATATCTACATCATGGCATGAGTAAAGCAAATAATTTGTTTTTATATAATCTTGGAAGTCCTGTAGCATATGACCTTTGACCCCTTGTCTTTTTCCCTGGCTGGGCTGCAGCTGGTCTGCGAAGAAGTTTCCGGCTAAGCCGTAAAGACAGACAGGGTTCGTCTGGTGAGGGTTCAGATCCAGGTGACCCAGAGTTCCAGACCTATGAAGAGGTCACCCGCTACCAGCAGCGGCCCAATGAGAGGCCCCGCTTGGTGGTTCTGATCGGTAAGGCTGAGTTGCAGAATGACACAACTACAGTATACACATAATTTTCTGTCCGGAGATTGTTTTCATATCCGAATTGCATTTTATACATATTGCATCACTTATTCTGAATATTAATTTATATTCTACTCTTTTGATGGACAAACGTGCAAAGGTTCTCTTGGAGCGCGGATTAATGAACTTAAGCAGAAGGTCATAGCTGAGAACCCACATCGCTATGCGGTTGCCGTTCCACGTGAGTTGCTCTTGCAAACATATACAGACTCGTTTTTCTCACACACATTATCCATTAAACAACCAATACTGCATCACATTGTGTTAACATGTCTGTTTTTATCACATTCCCACAGATACTACCCGGCCTAAGAAACCACATGAGAAAGAGGGTGTGGAGTACCACTTTGTCACCAAGCAACAATTTGATGCAGATGTTTTGAACAAGAAGTGGGTTTCTGTTAATACTTTAACATCAGTGTTATGTAAAGCTGAATGTCTTTGGGCCACACCTACTTAGGGTTCTTACAAATTCCACTAGGTTTATAGAACACGGGGAATACAAGGAGAACCAGTATGGGACCAGTATAGAGGCAATTCGCTCTGTGCAGGCCAAGAATAAAATGTGCCTGGTGGACGTTCAGCCCGAGGTAGGCGTCACAATGTATAATGGACTGATCCCAATGTCCATACCAAATACTTAGTGCCCATGGGCGTTTTCGGACCGGAGGAACTTTTTCATATTTTTAAGTACAGTTGGAGGACCCCCCTCCCTTTTTGTTTTACTGTGTCCGCACTGCAGGAACTGGGAACGATCGTAGTTCTTTGAACGCCGTTTTGAGGGACTTTTTTAGCTCCTACTTCAGGGACTTTCCAGCACAAGAAGAACCTTGAGCGACGTTCGTGCACAGTGATTGGTCCAGATGTAAGTGTGCGTTGATTGGTCAAACACAGGAGCCAATGCAACACGGACAAATGGACCGACAGTGAAGTCCAGGCTTTATTGAGCGTATATGCGAACTGGGAAATACGTGATTTTGACTCATCACAGCGAAATATGGGAGTTTTCGCCTCTTAGCTCTCCTTCTTCTTGCTCTTTCAACCGCACAGTCTAAATTTGCACGTCTCCTTTCCAACTCCGTTAAAATCATGAAACCCACGACACGCAACAAACACACAGGTCCGACCACGGCGTCCTCCATCTTGTTATTGT
Organism: Cyttopsis rosea; assembly: GCA_900302355.1. NCBI lineage: Eukaryota > Metazoa > Chordata > Actinopteri > Zeiformes > Parazenidae > Cyttopsis > Cyttopsis rosea. The sequence goes on along the minus strand of OMKR01044493.1, from coordinate 4,889 downwards.
TGTATGTCGCGCAGAAGTGATGTTGCTATACCAACGTTCCTATTGGCGGTGCGAATGCAAACAGAAAAAAAAGCCCTTGAAGGTGTAGTTCTCAGGGGACCTCCTCAGTGCGCAGTACTCCAGTGGGCAGTTCCCCAGTGGGCAGTTCCCCCAGAACCGTTGGGTCCGAAAACGCCTCATGAGGACACTCACACTTATATCAGTTCTACTCAATATGTGACACATCACAACTGCTCTCTGACCACTTTTTGTGCTCCAGGCTCTCAAGAGGCTGCGGACAGCAGAGTTCAAACCTTACATAGTATTTGTCAAGCCTCGAGTTCCCGAGAGTAGACGTCGACGCAGCGCTGCCACCTCACCAGCAGGGGGAGATCATGGGCGCATTACAGTGAGTTATTTAAAAAAAAATTATCCGTTGGTTATTTTTTCAACCATCTTGTCTTTTATCCATTTGTCTTATTAATGAGCGCGCTATGGTGGCTGCTGAGTGTAATTGTGTCTGCATTCATGTTCCAAATGTGAATCGATGTGTGCATCAGGACGACGACTTGCAGGAGATGCGACAGTCAGCCATTCAGATAGATCAGCAGTACGGACACCTTGCAGACCGGGTCCTGATTAAGGAGGACTCAGCCAGTGCCTGCGCAGAACTTCGAGGAATTCTGGAGCGGTTAGAGAGAGAGACTTTCTGGGTACCCATCAGCTGGGTGAGGACCTAAAAGGCTCCTTTCTTCACTTGCCAGACGACCCCAAAAGTCCTCTTTTCACGCCTGGCTCCCCCACTTCCTGAACCCAGTTCTGTGTTGTTAAGATGGACACCGCCTCTCCTTCATGGCCTGCTGGCCAGCCCGGGGAAATCAGCTGTAAACTAACGTCCTGAAAGGCTGAGGAGGACACAGGTAACGCCCAGGGAAGTGCCTCTTTGGAGTGTTTAAAAAGAAAGACGGACAGCTCCATCAGGCCAACGGCTCTGATGCGATGACCGGTCAACTGCCTGCACACGAATCGGCATCTTACTCGCACCTCAGCTCATCGCTACTGTTTTCCATGTCATACTGGTTTAGGTTTGGTACCAATATTTATTTATTACGTACGTTCTAAGATATGAGCAAGGCGGTTTCATACAAACCGTAGCGTCAGGGTGAGGAGGCCACGGCTCTGTGGAGAGCACCTGTTTGGACGGTCTCACCAGGACTCTTCTTGAAGCAGTGCCACTAGGAACTTGCTTTGGGTTTCAGAGCTTTTAAATAGTACTTGAACTTCAATGCTAACCACACAGTGCTTCCTCTCCATTCATTCCTTCCCCTGCTGGACACCACACAGTATAACAAGCAAGGTTATGTTCTGCATAACAGAAACGAAACAAGTTCATCATGTTTTAAATATAACTGAAAATTGACTGTATGCCATTCAAGACTAATAAGTGTCGTCTTTCATAAACCACACATTATGAATATAGATACATTAATTGGCACACATAATTTTGTCAACTAAAAAAAAATATTTAAAAATAAAATAAAATACTGCTTTGTAAGCCGAACTATGGGTTTATTTTTAGGAAATGCACGACAGAAAACTGTTTAATCCTATATGTAAATATTGTAAATGTTAATCTTTGTGTGCCAACGAATGATCTCGTAGCACTGCGATGCAACCTGTTTACCTTTGAGCCCTTGGAACCCAACCTCTGTTTGTGTGTGAAATAATACAGCGAACAAGGTGCGGTGTGGGTGGATGTCATATTGTATGTTTACTTTCACACACACACACACACACACACACACACACACACACACACACACACACACACACACACACACGCACGCATGTGCACACACACACACACACACACACACACACACACACACACACACACACACGCACGCATGTGTACACACACACACACAGTGAATGTTTTGTGTACTGTACAGGAATGGAATTTGAATAGATACTTTGCACACTAGTAGAATACATACAGAGTACATGTTTAGTTTTTTGCTATTTTAGTCATCAGGGTCACACTCTGCTTTTGTCTTTGAGTGGAGAAAGTCTCCAGGTGGGACACACACATGGACTTGGACACACAACATTACTTCACAGAGTACAATCTTTAAAACAATTGAAAGACCAAAGTTAAAACTACGGTTGGTTATTGGCAGCGCCGGTAAACCTTTTGGACAAACACAAGAAAAGGTTTTAATTGAATTTCTGTCATAGGTGTATGTGTGTGTATGATGGCGTCTAATAAAGGAAAGCACCTCCAGCACCCCTCTGGTCTTCTCTGTATAACGTGCCGGGTTCTCTCGATCTTTACATGTGCTGTCTGAACCATGAAACCTAGCATGTTAACTTCGTAACATGCCATGTAAAAAGTGCCATAATAATAAAATAAGATGAATTGGTCACAGTCCTCGTGTCTCTAAGTTAATGACTCAGCACAGCAACTTGCAGGCGGACACCGATTACTGCTCCTGTGTCCTCGGCATCTACCCAGCAGCGGCGTTCCACCGCAGAAGAAGAATCGGCAACACAGCTAAAGGTGTTGGTGCCTAAAAGAGTAAAACTATGTTTAATAACATATGATAATGCACAGGGTCTGATGTTAAATCCGTGTGCTGACAATTAGGGGGCTACACACAGAAGTCATTGGCAAACAGCTTCACACACTCGTCCCTACGCTTAAGGAGAGAACCTCGGGCAGAGCCGTCATAAATCTCCACAAACCAGCTTTAAATGGCTTAGTTGCCAATCTAAGTCACTGAGGTAATTGAGTGGACTCCATCTTTCACCGAAGTGAAAGTTTGGCTTCCCAGAACCGCCCCCTCCATACCCACGTGCGACACCCTCAGCCTACCACTATTCCATGTCTACATGCACAGTGATAATCCTTACTTACCCCCACTGGCACTGCACAGACATGCCCAGTGGCTACCCTTGATCCCTAATTACCGCCGCCAATACCATACAGGCCTTTTACGGTTTTACTAGTACGGCGCTACCGCTTCCATATGGGCTTCGTCACTGGCTACTATCCATCCTCAATTACCAACACCATTTGTGTAGGGGCCTGCCCACTGACTAACCCCATTGGCACCGTTAATGCACAGGTTCCGTACAGGTCTCCTCGGTGGCCGACATCCATAACTATCATCTTGACACCACGGAGCTTCCTCCCAAAACGGATCATTTTTCTTCTCACCCACAGCGGCTGACCTGCCCTTTCAGCCATTGAGGAGAAAACCTTTGGAGCTCAGATCTCAGAGAATGACCTCGAATACCAAATTCTAAAAAGAAGCAATGTAGTTGATTTGGCTACAAACCCTCTAACCCCCATCTCATTCTGCACCGGTCCGATGTATAAATCTGTCTCTTTATCCTTTTCCCCTCAAAGACTTCTTCCTCCATTACATCCTCAAACAGAAGTGTTATTGTGAAATGTAGTGTTAAATAGTGAAATACACCACGTCAGGCCTCAAGGTAGTGGACACTGTTACTGTAAATATTAAAACTTAATATTTAAACCTGATAGAATGAATGTACATCCAAATTATTTATTGATTTTAGACCAATCACTTCTCTCAAAACTCATGGGTAAGCTTTTATGAAAGATTTGCTTCCTCAGAACCCCTCGGAAGGGCTTAGCCCCCTAAATCCATGTGGTGACACCTCTGGTAAAGGTATGTAGGTTATGCCGTCATGTTACGCATTACCCATGATGGTTCCATGTGATGCCGCCAAGAATTAGCCGTGTTTCACCTCTTATAATAAAGTATTTGTCCCACTCCTGAATTCATGCATTATCTTTTCAAATGCCTCAGAGCCATTGGAATCTGCCACTTGCATTAAGGCACAGAAGGGCTCAGACAAGAAGAAAAATCCTGATCACTTGAGGGAAAAACTCTTTCTCTGTAAAATACGATAGCTGCTGATAAAACTTTGTAAAATACAGTTGCCGTAAGAGTAAAAGATAAACGCTGCGGAGTAAAAATGAAGATATTATCTGAATGTATAACAATCCCTACAATGGCAGTACTGAACTAAAGGTACAGATACCTCAAATAGTACTTTAAGCGTAGTCCTGGAGCAAAAGTGTTTGCAATTACTTTCAACTCCACTGACTCTAGGTGTCATCTCAACATGAGTAAGTGAAGAGTAACACGACAAGTCCTACCTGACGTGGCGTTTCAGAACTTGTCCGCGCTCATCATCCATTTGGGGCTAAAATCGGAGAAACAAACACCTTTCCAACAATGTATTGTGCCGTTGTGGCATTAATGCATATTCCCGTCATTTATAATGCCCGAGAAAAGCTTCTCGGCTTTGGACATTCCAGTTTGCTGATTTGTCCAAAGAAAACATGTTTTATTGTGCGTATATTGTAACGTCTGTTGTCTCTCTTTAAAATGCGCTTTGTCAAATTACTTCAATAACACAAGACAGCACCAGACACAGATCAACATTAAAAACCAACCCTCGGAGGAGACACTGTCCCTGTGTGAACCCTCCGCCTTCTGTAGGCATTATGAATTCTTTCTCTATTAGGAAGTGTTTACTGCTCAATAGCCGCCGGCTCGATAGTGCAGCTCATTGAAGTGGATCTAAAACACTGCCCAGGGTGCCACAACAGCATTATTATTGCTGCAATAACTTTTTTGTGGGGGTATTTTGCAGCACAGTGCTTACCGATGTTTATGGGGGAAAAGGGATCATGCATAGGGAGAGATTATGGTCACGGTGATTAATAACCGAGATTAGATGTAATGCCTGGAAGCTCCTTGAGAGGACGGGGAGCTGTGCGCAGAGATGATTTCAATCCATCGTCACTGCAGCCAGTGGGGAAATAAAGAAAGAAAAACAAAAAATTACCAACTGTACAATCAGACATTAAA
>OMKR01044490.1:0-17200 GCA_900302355.1 Cyttopsis rosea | reverse complement strand
ATTAAAATTGTAAAATAATAAAATAAAATGTTTTAGTTAATACATTTAAATTAAATTAAATAAATAATAAATAATTAAAAGTGATAAGGAAAGATCATTAAGGGTTAGGGCTCCCCCTTACCAATGGGACATCCCATAGATACTTGTACTTCTTTTAATTTACTCTTTTCACGTTCATTTAACCTTTTTTCTCCTTCATCTGCAATCGACAACGCTTATCAACTGCGAGCTGCTTTTCTCTACTTTAATAGATGATTAAAACAAATAGAGAAAATGTCTTCTCGTCAAATGTTTGTCTGTTTGTTTGTCTGTTCCTTTACTCCTGTTAAGCTTGTTTTATAAAGGATTGAATCTAATGGGTTCATGGGTTTTCTATTTCACTCACTTTCATTGTCTCCATCGAAAAACATACATTGTGCAGGTTGTATCCCTCTGATCCCTGTGATCCCCATGATTACAGCATGAACAGCGACAGTAAAAAGAAAATGATATAGTGCAGAGAAAATAGTGTCTCAACACAAAGCACCAGAGTTTCATTAGGACTTCCCACGTTGGCTTTTGCCTATTGGCGAGCTGTGGCTCTTATCTTGTGGCAGATTTTTATCGATATAAATATCTCAGGTCTGCTCTTGGAGAGATAGGAGCAGAATGTGTCCCAATAGCACATGCTGCAACCTTGATTCCATCGATTTTTGAGTTTTGAGGGAGCATTCCATAGGAATCCTGTCTAAATGGCGTCTAAATGCCATTGTGCATTGCCTCAGTACAGTGGTGTAGTATGTAAGCTGAGATGTTGAGATAGATGGCCGCGATGGCCCTCACTGACTTCACGCTGACCTTCCCAAATGGAACAAGGGAGTGATTGTAACCGCTCTCGTCCCTGCAGATGGTACTCATTACATTGATCACCTCAGTCTAATGAAAACGTGACCCCAAAGATTTGCCCAGAAGATATCAGGGGCCGGAAGTGGAACAGGAAGATGTTGGGACTGACAACCAGAGTTTAAGACAGGATACTAAAGCAGTTGGTGACCCTTTCGGTCAGGACCCCACATAACCACATCAAGGAATCTGAGACCAAATGGTATTAAGATGCAGGAACAATCCATGTAACAGAGAACATTGAAATGGATTACCCCAAGGACCATTGAACAATGTTCTCCCTTCACGACACCTAGTGATTCCACACCCCGGCCTGGAAGGGACAGTTTGGCCATTTATCACTAAGGTGTCAAGACATCCGCTGAGTAGACGTCCACACGGCTCCACAAACACTCCCTCTGAAGGGGATAAAATTTTGGATTTGGAAACTGAGGTGAGCAACATGTTCCTCCCAGGTCCCTGCCATTTTGCCAACAGCTTATTGTCACTGGTTGGGAGTAGCAGCAACACCTGCTGGCCCGGATGAAGAGTCCTCTCCCTGGCTTTCCTGTCATACCAGCTCTTATGGTTGGCTTGTGCAGTCCTCATGTGCTCCTGTGCTAGAGCAGTCATCTCTCTCTCATTTTAACTACATAGACAACAACATTCTCCCAGTCTGGAATTGGATTCTCCCAGTGCTCCCTCAGCAGGCCCAATCGCCCCCTCACCTGGCAACCATAGAGAAATTCAAAGGGCAAGAATCCTGTTGAAGCCTGTGGTACCTCATAATATGCAAAAAGCAGGTATGGCAGTCATTGGTCCCAATCAGAGTCTGTGTGGGAAACAAATTTCGGCAGCTTGTTCTTAAGAGTCTGATTGCACCTCTGCACCAGCCCATCCATCTAGGGGTGGTATGGGGTGGTCTTGATGCCCTTCACTCCTAACAACTGATAAATTGCTACAGGAGTTTGGACAGGAAGTTTGTCCCACAGTCTGTAAGGACCTCTCTAGGTATGCCTACCCTTGAAAACAATTGCAAAAGACAATTGGCCACCTGTCTGGCCTTAACAGATCTAAGGGGAAGGGCTTCTGGATAACAGGTGGCATAGTCACAAATTACCAAGATGTACCGATTTCCTGAGGAACTTCTCTCAAGGGGCCCCACGACATCCATGCCTATTCTGTCAAATCGTGTGTCAATGACTGGTAATGGCTGAAGCTGGGCACGGGTCGCTCCCCTAGGTGAAGTTAGAGACATGTTTCACATGAGGCACAAATATCCCTAACTTGGGTGTACATGCCTGGCCAAACAAACCTACTGGCATTCCTGTTGAGGGATTTTTGGAATGCTAGGTAGCCTGCCCAGGGGATAGAATGACCTAGCTCCATGACCCGCTGTATCAGGCTCTGTGGCAAAGCCAAGCCTTCAATCTTTCCCTGACGCTGGTAGAGAATGCCATTCTGAACCACATAGCTAGCCTCAGCTAAACAGTCTACCCTTCCTTGTGTCTCACCCTCAACCTCTGAGACCTTGTCAAACCAGGGTTTTAGCTTTGGATCCACTTGCTGCAATGCTGCTATGTCAGAGGGGATGTAAAAATCTAATGGCTGGCTGGGCTTTGTTGCTTGTGTTACTGTTCCCTGGCAGTAGCCAAAACATTTTCGGAACAGAACTGCCTGGCACTGGAATGAGATCTAACTTGAGTTTGACCACCCCTTTCACCTCCATTGGACTTGCGGTGCGGTGAAGTAGTTGTCATGGCCAAAGGTGGTTCTTCTGCTCCCGGTTCTGGCTGACTGGAAAACCTCTGAAAGGCGGGTGGCCTCTTCTGCAGACTTTGGGTCACGTTCACGGATTCATACCTCCACCATCCTCAAAAACTATTCTAGAATCGAGAACTCAGAAGTGTCTTTCACAGTGGAGCTCTCTGGTTTGACCCATTTGTTAAACATGTCTTTCAAATGAACATACAGTTCATGTGGGGTTTCACCCAGAATAATGTCCAGTGAACGAAACCTTCTCTTGTAGACCTCGGCTGTGATCTCATATTTAGCTGGCATAGCTTCTTTGACCTTTTCATAATTTTCTGAATTGGGAATGTCCATGAGTGTCCACATATGCACTACGTGCCTTATCATTAAGCAGAGGGACAAGATGAATAGCCCACTCCTCTTTTGGCCAATGGCAGACAGTGGCCATTCTTTCAAATGTTGTCAGATAGTATTTGAGAGTGGTATCAACTTGGGGTCTCTGTGGATGTATGGTGCCCTCGGTAGTGGTCCTGGCGGTCGTGGCTCATTCTGGTAGGTGTCTTGGCTGGCTATCACCCCCAGATCTTCCCCATCATCATCATTATCACCATCACGGCGCTCCGTTCCATCCTCATATTCATCTCTCAATTCTGTCACCTGTGCTTGAATCTGGTGAAACTGGTGCTGCATACTTCTCCATCTCTGCTCTTGGCGCATGGACTCTTTTCCCATCTGTTGATCTCTGGCTGCTTGGGATTGGACCAAAGACTTTACCTGGCTTGTCAATTCCTCCATCTTATCAGGATTCTTGGCTGTCGTGACCCTCTGCTAGTCAACTGAAGAACCTGGTTCCCTATTGTCGTGGATACTGGAGTCTTGAAGAGTCTGATGCAAAAAGATTTATTATAATATTTGCAAGTCAAACACAGCAATAAATCGCAATAAAGACAGTTACGGAACAATAAATTTTTCCTAAGTCCAGCCCACCTTTATATACTAGTCCCCTCCTCCTTCCACGGGGAGTTGTCCAATCACAGCCTTCTTTTTGCGGGGGTTATGTAATATTGTCTCATCTGCGCCTGCACAAGGTCAAGTTGACCTGTTTGTTCTTGGTTCATCCAGGTGCATCTTCTGATTCTTTCAACTCGTGCCAGAGCTTGACATCGTGCCAATAAGGCAGGCTTTCTGCTTTCTTTTTTTTGCCAGGTCACTTTGACCTGGCAGTGCATTGGTCATGAAGCCACTTCGTAGTGCCCGTCTTTCTGGGTGGTCTTTCTGTGAGGTTTTGGCTCCCAGCCTGACACCCTTATTTATGTTGAACCTTTGATAGTGGGTTTTTTTTAAACCAGCTTTTGGCTCACACAAGACTTTATTTCTTGGTGTGGGAAGAATGCATTTTTTAAAAAGCTGTGATATATACATTACAATAGTTTGATACACATTTTCAGTCATTTTGGGTCACAATTAACCGCAACATTTCCCCCCTTTGGGACTTGCAAAGTCACATACTGACAAAAATACACATGTGTCAGACAATTATATATGAATGGCAAAGATATATGGACAGTATCTGGAGTATATGTGAGAATCATAAAACACGGTGAAGATATGGAGTGTATATAAATATCAAACCTCTATGACAACGTTGTGAGTGAGCATGCGTAGTGGGTATGCAAAGCTAGGTTTAACTGTCGCCTGAAGCGAGTCCTCAGGGGTGCAGTAGTTACACATTAAATCAAACTTAAATCAACAGTTCACATGTGGATATATGCGACAAAGTCGCGTCATACATGGATATTTGATTATCAGAAAAAACTGGGTATACAATGGACACGATGGATAAAAATATGCAAAACCATCATTTCTGTGCTATAAGCAGAAAAAAATTACCAAATATACATGTTAAAACAATATGGTCAAAGTTAGACATCCGTGGTGTCCTGGGGGAGTGTGATTTGTCCGCAGTGCAGGCGCTGTAGTGCCTGAAGTCGTTGGTTGAGAACAGCTATCTGGCAGCGTTGGTCCTCGACGAGCATGGTGAGGGTCTCAATGCTATTGAGACGGGCCTGACGTCTGAGGTGGGAGTTGTGCACCGCGATATGATGCTTCTGCAGGGTACGCACCTGGCACAGAATTCCAGCGGTAGCGGGGGCAGCTGCGTTTAGTAGGACGTGGAAGTGAATCCAGTCCATAGATGGTAGTTCGACAGGCGTGATAGCCATTGGGTCCGCAAAGGGGAGAACATGCTCGCGGAGTACCGGACCTATAGAGGGGAGCAGCTGCACGGGGAGCTCCGGACATGTGAAGTGGAGCACCTGCTTGGGGAGGCCTGGGCCTGCAGTAACTGGGCATGAGCCAGAGCTTGGGGGGACGTGGGGTGGCAGTGTGGTGGACGCAGTGCGTCTGATGCATCGGAGCAGCCTGGTGTTGTTGAGCTGAGTGGTCCTGATATGCATCTGATGTGTCGGGGGCGCCCGGCGGCGTTCAACTGATGGGCCTCATCCAGTCATCCTCTGAGGCGGCGCCATGGGACGGGTCCATGGTGGGTGGAGATGTAGGGTTGAGGGAAGGCAATTCGGCAAATGAAGAAACGGTCTGGACTGGTGGAGGCGGAGTTGGAGCGGCCAGGGCTGATGGACCTGGCACCGCAGTAGCTGGGCCTGGTGGTCCTGAGGATCCAGGTGGGAACTCTGAAAGGCCTGGTGAGGTGGGCAATCACTGACATAGGAGCTGCCTGGGGTTTGGGACCAGGAATTGGGTACAGAGCCGGGATCCAGGTGGGGCATCCGGTGGTTTGACTGTAGTGGCCCTTCCGGTGGCAGAAGAGAATGGTAGAAGCTAGCTGCCCCTGGCTGGTGTGTGGCATTAGCCATGGGCATGAATGATGGGGCATTGGCGGGTATGACTTGACCTAACTGGGGCCAGCAGTTGTGGGGCGGGGTGGAGATTACTGTGGTCAGCGAGGTCCTGCCATTTGTAGCCGTCTGCCATGATTATCTATCAAGATAATAACAGAGTTAGATGGAGACATGACTAGACACTTTGCCACTGTACAGGCTCTTCCATAGCCATGTATAAGTGTTCACATGATTGGCCGCCAAAAGGGAGACTACATGTGTCAGTGGAGGGGATGCTATGTGGGTGATATACAGCTGCCAACTCGTATGTGTTGTTATTCACATGCATGGGAAACTGGCCAGTCACTACCTTCAGCATCTTTTTTATCATGACACTAATCAATGGGGCAATGCAGCAACCATCACAACTAACAGAAGTAGACCAATAGCAATCCCTATGGCACTGAACATTTTTGGCCACGATTGGTTTTGTAACCACTTCCATATAGCATCTGACCATGTGTTCCAACTGGAGGCCTGTATGTGTTCTTCCCGTAGCTGTTTCATTTGTCACAAAGCAACAGTGAGATTGCCTCCCTCTCCTGCATGCATAGGGATGACAGTGCAACATTCTTCGCCCACAATGTCGCAAACTCCCTGATCTTCAGCTAGCAGTGTCTCTAGGACAAATCTGTTCTGTAGTGTCATAAAAGAGGTGGCATGTAATTGCGTGTGCACGCCCTCCAATGCTTGTATAGTGAATTTATAAACCGTTGTTGGTTATACCATAAGTAGTTTATCCATCTGCTATTGCGAGCAATATATTGAGCGTTTACCACCTGTCCGACTAGGGGAACTGAACCGGTTATCTGCCCTGAGATTATCCAGTCTTTACCTATTGCCCTTTGATTAGCGGGTAAAGAGAAGAATGAAAGAATGATTTAATGATCACACATTTTACCACACACATGCAGAGGGTGATACACACATGCAGGAGTGGTGAATGATGAGATATAGTCTCTGCTTTTATCCCATCCTGGCTGTCCTTCCTCCAGGGGCAGACAGGAGCAGTGGGCAGCCCTCACTTTGTCAGCTGCCCGGGGACCAATTCCAAGTTCTGCATGTTTTTAGTCGGGGTCCTTATGTTGGAGGAGACCCATGCGAACACACAGAAAGGCCCCTGAATGGGCGATAACCCACCAGAGCACGGTGCCAACAGTGCCCCAGGTGGGAATCGAACCCAGGACCTTCTTGCTGTGAGGCAACAGTGTTAACCACTGAGCCACCATGCCCTTAGGGCTCTTGGTGCCACGCAACGTATACTTTGGCGTCACTTGTCCAGCGGTCAACTGTGCTCCGTCTGTGCCTGTTGGGCAGTGGATCTTGGTGGGGGGGCTAATATCGTCAACTGTCCTGTCAATACAATCGGGGCACAAATGCCTGTCCAGTTTAGCGCTAACTGAGCCACAATTTGGTCATTGTCGTCGCATAACCAGAACATGTCTCCCAATGGGGCAGTTCCTTTGGAAAAATCAGGCAGTCGGTATGATGCTATGTCTGTCCTGTTTTTCGCCTACACTATCGTACCCACATTTGGCACCAGCTGTTGACACTTAATGTGCACCTTGTCTGTGGTGGAACATAGTTTGATGTAGGCGGTGGTAATGTTTTTTGGAAACCATGTTTCGTTTATACAGTGCACTAAACCTTCCCTGTCGTTTAGGGCTGGGGATCTACATGCAACAATGTCATTCAGCTCTTGATCTCGTACTATACAAAATGGAAACTCCACATAGTCTGGGATCCGTACGACTGGTGGTATAATAGCAGCTCCTGCGATTGTTTTGTTTAATCTTTCTTGGCAGACGGCAATGTTATCACTCCATCCGGTCATGTCACTGCCTCCTGCCATGTGCATAGCACAATGGGCGAAGCAAACATCTATGTGAGGGCAACATCCTATTGCACTGCCTGGAATTGGCCTAACTTGGGGAAGTTTCTTAGCGCTATAGCAGGCTACACAGGTCTTCTGGCTTACTTGTCGGGCAGAAAAATAATAATAATTTGTCTAGCCCTGCCTGCCGTTGTTTTTGTGTGGCCCTTCTAATTCTGCGGTTGTATATGATGCATGCCAGCAGTCCGCGGGGGCATGTTTTATTTATTTTATTGTTAAGGTATGGGTGGTGTTCTGTACTTGTGTCTTAAGTGGTTCTGTCCCCTTGGTTAGTGAACCATGTGTTTTATCTTTACTGAGGAGTGGCAGCGATATAATTGTCATTAAGAGTGCGGCCACCACTACTGCCTTCAACGCTCCACTGGGTGTTGTAAAACCCTTATAGCCCTGATCCTCCTTCGCTGGGACTGGCTGTGTGTTTGCTCTGACTTTCAGTTAAGTTAGTGGTGCGTCTGGCAGCCAGCCTTCTGGAACGTCTTTCCCCATCCTCGTGGCACTGCAGTCCCTGCGGGGCGGTGTCACCTGCCCCTTTCACCATGGGGGCTGATGCTCTTCTAAATGCTGCGAGTGTTCGTTCCGGATCATCCGCAACCTCAACCAGAATTTTTTACCTTCTACTTTTAGGGCAGTTCAAGTAGCTAAACGGACTTTGAACAGGCCTTCACGTCTGGGTTGGTTCCACTTTCTTGACGTATACCCAGTCCCCTGGAGCTATTCTTTGTTGGTCTTCCGGGATGTCTGTTTCTCTGTTTTCCGTGGCGCATTTCACCTGTTTGAACATAGCTTTATGGATTTGTGTTAGATGTGATAGGTAGCTTTGCAGCTCCCTTTCCAGTTGTTCAAGTGGAGGTCCATCATATGGACTGAGGTAAGGCACAGGCATGGGTCAACCTGTAAGCATTTCATGCGGGGTTAGGTGTGTTATTCTGTTGGTACTTGAGCACATGGACAGTAGTGCTTGTGGCAACGCCTGCATCCAGTTTAGCGCACCATCCTCCATTATCTTAGCTAGCTTAGCCTTCAAGATTCCGTTAGCATGTTCAACTGTTCCTTGCAACTGAGGGTGATACACACAGCCAAATCTCTGTTTGATGCCCAACATTTTTAGCGCTATTCTAAACGTTTCTGCCATGAAATGTGGCCCATTGTCTGAGCTAATACTGTCTGGGATGCCAAAACGTGGGAACACTTCTCTGCACAAAAACTTTGCCACCGACCTAGAGTCTGGGCCTGGTGTGGGCACCGCCTCCACCCATCTACTGAAACGACAGACTATTACCAGGATGTATCTCATTCTCCCTATGAGTTGTGTCATGTCCACATAGTCTATCATTAGATGTCTAAAGGGACCATCAGGTGGCGGAATATGTGCTATGGGGGCTGAGAATGCTTTCCTGACATTGTAATGTGCACATACTTCACACTTATGCAATGTTCTGTCGACTGTTGCTGCCAGAAATGGTGACCACCATACCGCTTGGAGACGTCTTATAACCTCCCCCCTGGCGCAATGGTCTCCATGCGCATTCCTAATGGCAAACCATAGCAATGAGGTGGGCAGCACAAAGTGGCCATGGTGGCTTCGCCATAGGCCCTTGTGAAGGCCCTCCAGAGTAACTGGAATTGCCCCTCTTTTTAACCAAACCGTTTTTTCTTGAGCGCTCGCTCTGTCTTGGGCTAGGATGAGGGAAGGCAGGGTGATGAGAGGCGCCAAGTCCTCAGCCACCAGCAAAGAGCCTATCGAAGTATGTGACGCTGCATGTCTAGCTGCGTTATTGCCGTTTGCTACGGGGGTGCTTGTCTTTTGATGTGCGGGGCACTTAACGATGGCCAGCGCAGTAGGGAGATGCATTGCTGCTAATAGCTGGGAGATGGCATCCTCATGACTAATGGGTGAGCCGTCGGCCCTGCAGAAACCTCGCTGTTTCCATATGTTGCCATAGACATGGCATACTCTATAAGCATACGCTGAGTCTGTATATACATTGAAACGTTTACCTTCCATGAGCTGACATGCAGCTGTTAAGGCTTTAACTTCAGCGAGCTGGGCAGAGCACGGCTGATTGAGCTTAGTTTTCAGAATGTCTGAAAACGTTTCACCATCGTCATTTAATTGGAAGCCTTACTGCTTGTTTGTCCTGCTGCCCTAATTAGGGCGTGCAATGGGGCTGTTTTGAGAGCATAGTCACAAATCCAAGGTCTACTGTACCCCGCCATGCCCAGGAAAGAGAGCATGTCTCCCACCGTTTGCGGTTTTTCAAGCGTTAACCACAGCCTCCATTTGTGACGGGGCAATTAGCCTCTTGTCATCCCGCAGCTGTCTTCCCAAATAGTCAACTTTAGTTTGACAGAATTGCAACTTATCTCTGCTGACTTTGTGGCCTCTTGTGGCTAGTGCTGTTAGTCTTTTTTACACTTCTCTTTGGTGGGACTGCATATCAGTAAATCATCTACATGACTGTACTGGAAACCCGTAAGTCCTGTAGATCCTGGCCAGTACCCTGTCAAAGTTCGACAGACTTGTGGTAACCCTTGTGGTAACCTTGTATATGTGTATTGGGAGCCTTGATAGTTAAAGGCAAACAGATACTGTGAGTCAGGGTGCACTGGCACGCTGAAAAACGCAGAGCATAGATCAATCACAGTATACCACTTGGTGCCGGGCGGGATGTTAGAGAGTAATGTGTGTGGATCAGGGACAACCGGTGGCTCAGCATCCACAATAGAGTTGACGGCCCTTAGATCATGTACCAAACAATGGTCATGACAGTGTGGCTTTTTGATCGGGAAGATTGGCGTATTTTGATTCCTTCTATGGCGTGTGATTTGAGAGGATACTGTTTTATGTATGGTAACCTGGCTCCCTGTCGCAGTTTTATGTGCACCGGTGCCGCTGATTTAACACATCCTACATCTGTCTTATACCATACTTCCTGTGGTACTTGGTCTAAGAAGACTTCATGTTCTAATCACATAAGCTGTCTGGTTGGACTGCGTTCATTCATTAGAACGCTCTCTGCCATGCCTACGTCATAAGCTTTCCCTGATATCCTGATGTAGTGATTGTCGGGAGAGACATGGACGAATATATTACTAGTTGGTGTCCAGACGGGCACCTGTAGTGCTGCGCCTACCATGGGACCTAATTTGTGAGATTCGTGTCCATTTGTAATGAGTAGTGTGATGTGAGGGGTAGAGTTTTGGACTTGGAACCAGTCTTGTAGTTCCAATGGCAGTGTCACAGCAGCTGCAGCTCCTTGTGGCCCAACATAAATGTCTTGGCTGATGATGGAATACTGCTTTCCATTTATCAGTTCCCTCCAGCATGCATCATAGTAGATGGCTCTGGGATTCATCGTACAGGAGTGTATAATGAAGCGGCAGCTGCGGCTCGTTGGCTCTTCCCATTTTGGCTCGCACCCATGGTTCCCATGTGCCCAGCCAGTATACTAGTGGCTGCACATGGTCGCTGGTTTTGGGTGCTGTCATCACAGGTAGCATGCACAGGGTTCTTCAGGAAAGTCCACATACAGCCCATCTGCTGTGCACATAATTTTCACCTTTAGGGGGCACAGGATGTCTCTCCCCAGCAGATTGATGGGAGTGTTGGCCGAGTATAGTAGGGGAGCAACTATAGTACATCCTGCGATCAGCATTGGGACCGGCTGCGTGAGGGGTATCACTTGTGTTTTCCCAGAGAAGCCTATTGTTCTTGAATGACGAACTGGAGAGGGGTAGACCGGAGCCGTTTCAGGAGGTGGGCCCTCTCCCGGAGTCATCTAGGTCTGCCAAGGATTTATCGGACAATCTTGTTTCAGATGGCCGCCTTGGCCACAGCCTCAACACACGTCTGACTGTTGATAACCATTGTGCAAGTTGGGGTGGGATTGGGAGCGTCTGTATTGTGCTCCTGGGTGGGGTGTCCCATCATGTTGTATTGCACACCCCCACATCAGCGGTCTTCCCCGGTTCATTGGGCGTCCTCTTCTTTGTGTGGGACGATAGGTGTCCCCTGACGGGTTAACGTGAACATGAATGGGTGGGAGTGGTGCTGCGGTGGGGTTGGGTAGAGGTGCTGGCGCTGGTTGAGGGTCTTGTGGTTGAGGGGGGACTTGGTGTACCATGGGAGCTTGAGGCGCTGCTGCTTCAGGGACCTGGGTCTGGATGGTTGTTATCATGGGAGCTTGGGTCTTTGTTTTGTCTTTCTTCTTTCTTCTGTCTTTGTTCAGTTCTCCCAACTGCAGCTGAGTCACTTTGTGGGCTACCTGTTTATTTAGCTCTTCTGTTTCTCGTTTTTTTCTTTCTGCAGTTTTCTACATGATGGACAACGTGTTCTAAGAACATGGGCCAATCCATTTTCAGCAGTCCCACGATGTTATCCAGTTGTTCTTGGACCTCCTGTGGCATCGCCTTTTTCGTTATTGACGTTCCAGGCACTTCCTGTCTCATCTTTCCACTTGCGTTGGAAGGCGTGTAGAAATTTTGATGGGCAGTCCTCGTCCTTCAGGACTTCCGACTCTAGCTTGGACGGATCCATTTTCTCTCGGTAGTGCTTTCTCAGCTCCGCCCATACTTGATTTCGGTGTCCACCAAAGCCCACGTCATCAGCGCCATTGCCTGTCACCACTGCTGATAATTGCACTGTGTGGAAGATTTCCTCTGTTGTCTGTTTCCCTGCCACGTTCATAAACAGTGCTTTGATGTCTCCCAGTGCAGCATTACTCCCGCCGTACTTTCTTCCAGTGCTGTTATCCAGTTGTTTGCACCGTCAGTGAAGGCTGGCAGCCTGTCCATTAAGCCTTTCATGTCCATAAATGACCATGGCACGTAACGCTGTTCACGTCCTTTCACCACTAATGGCATTTGAGCCACCATTGCATCTTCTTCCTGCGCGTCATGGATGGTGTGTCTTCTCGTCAGCCGAGGTCCGTCTCTTGATCACCTTGTCTGTTGTTCTCGTTGTCTGGTAGGGTGTGGCCCAGCCAGTCCTGGACTCGTCGTCATCTTTGCCAGCGCTGTGGGACTTTATCATTCCTTCCAGCTGGAGGTGTAGTGTTTCCTTGCTTTGGTATTGTTTTTGTATGCGGTTGGGACTATTAGGTGTTGTTCCAGCGGGTGGCATCCTGGGCGTGGATGTCTTCCCAGGCTTCTCTAGGGGGTCCACCTCTAAACTTCCGAGTGTGTTCTCCACTCTTGTCAGCAGGGCCTCCAACTCGGCTGTGGTTGGTCGTCTTTGACTGCCATCCTGCAGGTCCTGGTGTGTCGCATGTCATCTGTCGGGTCAGCGCACCCGTGGATGGGGAGTTGGATGATTCAGACTAGGGTCTTTTTGCTGCTGTGGTGGCCAGGGCTTCTTTCTGACCTGGGGAGGGGCCTTGTAGTCTTTTATTCCGTCCTTTCTGGCCTTTCTCTAATAGTCTACTTGGTCTTTGAAACGGATCAGAGCACTTCCCTCTCCTGTTCTCTGCCGATACAGCTCCTTCTCCTCTATGCCTGGCAATGTACTCTCTGTGTCTGTAGAGTCGGGCCCTCTCTCTTCTGAGTGTGCTTGAAGTATCTGACTCACTACCGTTGTCTGTCTCTGGGTTTCTATCCCCACGTGATGTCTTTTGTCTGTGTTTGCGTGTCTGTGTTGGGGCCTTCTGTCCCTCCCTCAGTGTCAGGGTGAAGTCTCTCTGGAGTTTGCTTGTCATCTCTCGCATGCTGTCCTCATCATCATAACATGCTGGATATTGTCCTACTTCAAATGGGTTTTTGTCATATTGGTATGGTGGTGGGCAGGTCGGAGGAGGGAGAACTGTGGGGTAAAGTGTTTGGCTTTTTCCTGTCCCTCTCCTTTTTCCTTCGTTTTCTATTTCTGGTTCCTTGCTGTCCTCTGGTATGATCTTACGCATGGCCCTCAACGTCTGCTGTTGACTGCTTCCTATATTTCTAAACCATCCTAACACCTCTCTTTCTTTTGCCCTTTTCCCTGCTCTCTTATCGCCTGTGTCTTTGTGGTGTTTTATGTTAGTCTCCATCTCGTCACAGCATGCCACATTGAAGGAGCCTTCTATTGGCCAAGTTAGGTTCCTGTCATGCCATTTCTTCATGTAGGTTTGAATGCGATTTTTGTGATCCAGATGGCGCCTTATTATCAGCTCCAGTGGGGATCCTACCCCCTTGACGCCAGTTGCCCCCCACTTATTTTTCCCTTGGCTGGCCCCCATGTAGCCTTGTCGTGCACTGCTTGCTAGAGATCTAGGTATTTCTGGTTCCTCTTCTAAATCCCTTGTTCTTATTTATACAAGTATTTTCCCTGCAGTGATGCTGGCTTTAGGTTATATTCTAGCCTTACTATCCCGTCTGCCTCGGAACGCCTGACTATGTGTGCCCATTTGCCTGTGTCCCTCCTACACTCCCCTTGGACTGACGGTAATACACAACCGTGGATTCGAGGACTGTCTGTCATGGTCTTCTATCGCAAATCCCTCTGGTACCCCAAATATTGGGTTTAGTGGGATAGAAGCTACTGCACTTGGGTCAGCACACAACTGTTCTAGGACTTGCGCGAGTGTTCTTGGGGTCCACCAGCTACATAATGTCTGCTCCCAGGGAACATTTGGGAAATCCTCTTTTACTTGTTTTAGATTAACAAATTTGGCAATTTGCCAAAGTTTTAGGTTGATCAGCTGTGCGTCCTGCCTGCCAGCGCGTCTATGTATGTGCGTTCGAACCAGAAATGTGTACGTATTCCCTGTGTCTCTGGATCTCCTGTTTTGGTTAAATGCTCCAATGTATACTGGTCATCCTCTCTAATGCGCTCCTCGTCCATTAATCATGGCTGTTCGTTGTGGCGTATAGGTTAGGCAACCACCTTAATTAAAGTTTTATCTTTTTATACAATGATACTTTCCCTTCTACTAGTAACGGGACGGCGCCCGCAACCACCCTAAACTAGTTACTGTCCGAACTCCTATTTTATCTCTATCTCAGTTACTGTATTTATTTATTAATTTGTATTTATTTACTTACTTACTTATCTGTCTATTTATTTATTTACTTATTTACTTGTTAAAAATTTTAAGCAAAATTACAAACATACAACTTATCCTACTATTACATTCGCAATATTTTACAAGTGCTTATGTACACTCTTCTCCGGCCAGGTGTCGCTGTACTAGTGGTGTGCGCTGTTGTCTGTCTCTTAGACACCTCTTAATCTCGCTCGACTCCCTGCCTGTGTCAGACCCCTTTTTCACTGTATTGTGGTAGCTCTGGCTGCGACAATACAGGACCGAGGGCGGTAATCACAGTAGCTGCGAGTCAGTGTCTTATCTCTTAAGACTTCTTCTTAAACTCTGTATCTCATATATTTTCTCTATCTCCCCAGATACACTTTCTCGACACTAGAGAGATGTATGTTACTTCGCGATGCTCTTCTGGAAAAAGTGTGTACTTATCCACACCCAAACTCCGCTTATCCTTAAAGTAGCCACAACGTACACACCGCTCTCTCTTGTGAGACCCGGGAAACTAAAGTTCGATAGCAAACATCTATACACTGCTATATTTCCAATAAACACTATTAATTCTCCGATAGATTTCATTAACAACCTTTCGTTTGTCTTACTACCGCAATCACGACTAAGGTACTTCAGACCCGATCGGTATGTTCGGCGGCAGTTAGTGCTAGCCAAGCCAATCCCCCAGCAAATACACAACAAACCATTAGCCAATCCATTACAACCACATTCAACAGGGGATCATTCATTCTTTCCACACCATGGTTTCCATCATGCATAACATATATGTACTGTACATAGATTATTTGCATCAGTCTCTGCTTTTAATTTTTCCGAATTCAGTTTTTATTTTTTTAAACAAATTAAAAGAATTTCTAGGTTCGTTGGAGATGAGACTTTTTGACACCTGTAACCTGGGTGGATTCCCACAATCAGATTCAAGCGAAAAGCAGAAAAATAAAACAGTTCTGCTTACCTCTAAATCTGTTGGCCAATTGTATTTCTGAGGTGCAGGTCCGGTCCCCCACAGGTTCTGGGTGTCGTATCGGGTCTCTCCTGGCTCTGGCTCGCCAAAATGTCGTGGATCAATGAATCCCGACCTTCGTCAGGATCAGATAAAATTGTTGGCTGTTGGTCTATCTTCTGTGGTCTTGAAGTCTTAGCAGAAAAATACTGGAGTCTTGAAGAGTCTGATGCGAAAAGATTTACTTGTAATATTGTAAAGATTGTAATATTTGCAAGTCAAACACAGCAATAAATCAGTGAGAAAGTTCCAGAACTATCTGCGCCTGCGCAAGGTGAAGTTGACCTGTTTGTTCTCAGTTCATCCAGGTGCATCTTCTGATTCTTTCAACTCATGCCAGAGCTTGACATTGTGCTAGTCAGGCGGGCTTTCTGCTTTCTTTTCTTTGCCAGGTCACTTTGACCTGGCAGCGTATTGGTCATGAAGCCGCTTTGTAGTGCCCATTCCGTATTCCCCGCTGCCTCATGGCTAGGGTGGTCTTTCCACCGCATCTCATCCTGAGACCGTAACTCTCTATTCTGTGAGGTGTTTTTAAAAAGGTCTTGGCTCCCAGCCTGACACCGTTATTAATGTTAAACCTTTGATAGTGTTTATTTTAAAACTAGCTTTTGGCTCACACAAGACAGAAGAATGCATTAAAAAAAAGTTGTGATATATGCATTACAATAGTTTGATACACATTTTCAGTCATTTTGGGTCACAATTAACCACAACACCATTATCTGGCTTGTCATGGTGCTCTGTCCCACTTGTCATTGTGTTCAAGGCTTTTCTTCTGACATCACTTGTTAGAATGGTCAACCGGTTAAGGGAGGCAAATGAGGAGACTCACAAGTCAAGGGTCATCATGAGGAATTTATTTTTCCCATAGCACCGTGTACAACTGTCTGCCACAGGAAACAGCCAGAGTTTCAGTTAGTTTAGTATGTGTCGAACCTTATATGATATATGATACTCAATTAACAAATATTCTGATAGTATTGAATCCTAAATAAATCACATTATGTGCTTGTTCACAGGCGATGACGAGGTGGAACAACCCAGCGCCCCTCCATGAAACACCAGACTCATGCAACCTGTGTACTAATATATGACCATCTGTGTATCAATTAACCATTTCTGTATTAATTTAATAATAATGTAACAATAATAATGTCTAGTAACAGCGACCCGTCGTTACATCCATCCATCCATCCATCGTCATCCGCTTATCCAGGGTCGGGTCGCGGAGGTAGCAGCTCGAGCAGGGGGCCCCAGACTTCCTTTTCCCTGGCCACATCGACCAGCTCTGACTGGGGGATCCCGAGGCGTTCCCAGGCCAGCGTAGAGATATAGTCCCTCCACCTGGTCCTGGGGTCTGCCCCGGGGCCTTCTCCCAGCTGGACGTGCCTGGAACACCTCCCTAGGGAGGCGACCAGGTGGCATCCTTACCAGATGCCCGAACCACCTCAGCTGGCTCCTTTCAACGCAAAGGAGCAGCGGCTCTACTCCGAGTCCCTCACGAGTGACCGCACTTCTCACCCTATCCCTAAGGGAGATGCTAGCCACCGTCCTGAGGAAACCCATTATAGCCGCTTGTATTCGCGATCGCGAGATCCTGTCCATGAAAGTCACAAACGGCCGAACCCTCCTTTCCAGCACCTTAGAGTAAACTTTCCCCGGGAAGGTGAGTAATGTGATGCCTCTGTAGTTGGCACACACCCTCTGGTCCCCCTTTTTGAACAGGGGAACCACCACCCCGGTCTGCCACTCTTTGGGCACTGCCCCC
>OMKR01044487.1:0-17885 GCA_900302355.1 Cyttopsis rosea | reverse complement strand
ACTTCGAAAATGTCATCGTGAAAAAAAACTCCTCCTCCCATTCCGTATGAAAGTGATAAGTTTTTGTCTTCTTACTTGGTCCAGCTCCCCCACTCATTTTTATACCCTTTCTTAAGTTTAAGAGAAAAAACCGAGGGCTAAAAATTGGAGGTAACTCGCTAGCTAGCTTGTTAGTTTTGCTGCACTTAGCGCCGTTGTTTGCGCATGCGCAGTGACCTAAGTGTCAGATGTCATCTGACTGGCTGCCCTGTATATCAATCAAGTGACGGGATGGATGATAGGCTGACGTATTTTTTTTAATGCCATGCGATCTACCCACAATCCCTTGGCGATCGACTGGTCGATCGTGATCGACGTATTGAGCACCCCTGGGCTATAGAGTCTGCTCACCAGCCACTTTGGTACGGACTTGCATGCTCTCCAGCAGGCCTGCCAGGGGCTCCAGGTATTCTGCTGCTCTGCCTGCCTCCACCTCCGCCAATTTACTGTTCACCTGGTTCACACGCTCCCGGTACAACCTGCACACACACACACACACACACACACACACACACACACACTTTGATCAATTCAGGTAGAGATAAATACATTTTCTCTTTTGCCTTTCATCCAAAAGGTTTTATTTTCTCTAGGTCAGACCAGACTGTCAGACAGAGCGGTGGGACATACACAGACAGACGCATTGATGGGACAAACAGGCATTACTGGTCTTTGATGTCCGTGAACTGCTTCTCCAGGTTGGACATCTCATCTAGACATTCCATCCTCCTCCTCTCGCAGTCCTCCTCATCCATTTCTGGTGGCAAATAAAGGAAATATGAACTTTGTTTCGCGTTCGATGAGCTGAATTCACCTTCACCTTCTGTGTCAAACAACATCGATGCTGCAATGAATCGCAGCACCCTCCATTTTATTCCATGTGTACTTGCCCTTGCATCACTAACGCACACCGACAGATCGAAATTTTTATGATGGATTAAATCCAGGTTAATGTTAATCCTGTTGCACCAAACGCTAAACCTAGTTTAGAGTCACTTTACACCTTGTTGGTGCAACACACCCTAAGAAAAATAACCCATATCCATCCACTAAGCTGCCATTTTTACAGCGTTCTCTGAGATGGATTAAAACAGTGATTCTCAAAGTGGGGTCCGTGGCACTTACCCAGGGGGTCTGTGAAAACCTTTTGAAAAAAATTTAATAAAATAAAAAATATATATTTTAAACTTTTTATTTTTTGTGTCCTTTGTGTCTTTTGGGTGCGTCTTCTAATTTTTGGAAATATAATATTTTAAGCAATATATACATATATAATTATCTCCTTTTATACATTGAATACATTTTATATATACGTTTTTATATTCTGTATTTTTAAATATTGTAATATATTCTCACATTTCCCTTGATTTGTATTTGTTTTTCCACATGTAGAAGTGTGAGAAATAGGCCTAATACCAAATGGGACACACGTGAGGTTTATTTTCTCTCACATAAGGGGTCATTGGTTGAAAAAGGTTTGAGAGTCTCTGGTTTAAAACACGAGTGACAGGCCAGACAGTTAAGGTGGGTTACACCAACAAGGATTAAATTAATCTAAAATGTGTTGCACCACTTAAATTTAATCTTAGATTAATGAATTAAACCAAGATTTAAATCTAGATTTAAATTGTTGTTCAATCAATATAATCTAGATTTAAATCTAGATTTAAATGAGGTGAGGCAACTGTAAGGGTTAATAAATCACATCAACAAGTAGGTTAAAAGTGGATCTGAAATGTTGGTGCTTAGAAACAAATGAGTGTGTAGCTAATAAAAAACAAAATAGCTGAAGATTATACGTGTGGAGGCAACAATGTAAATAAAAAAACCTTATCTCGGCAACTAACATTATATAAAAAATGTCAAAACAATCAGCAATTGTGTTGAAAGACTCCAGGGGAGTATTTCCTAAAGGTCTCTAGGATCAGACGGCGATAACCCACAATAGTGTCGCTTATGTACGCGGCAACTGGCGCTCTGAGATCAGCGGGTTGTCTAGACTAAAGCAGTTTGACTCAGTGGAGTCTGGATAAGATGGAGATAGGACCTCACGCTCTCGATCAATACAGAACGTGACGTTTCCTTCACATCTACAGAGCAAGGATTACTGATGGAACAATATTTTAACAATATTTAAACCCATGATTACTAAAAAGAGCGATGCTGAAGATATTAATAAAGACGGAGAAGCATCCTGGCAACCGATTACCAAACGCATAAACAGGTCATTTATAACGTTGTAATAGTTGCCTTTCCACTTAAACTGATCGAAAGTAATTAATCTGCACGTTCCATTGATACTGAATTGCGTTCACTTAAAATACGTTGTTTAAAATAAAAATAAAAATAATAACAATAATTTCAAAATCTGATACGAAGCCTACACCAGCTTGCAATTTCAAACTTCAGTTTTTTTTAATCATGTTCTTTTCTGAAGAGAAGGACAAATTGTAAATAATTGTATTGCTGGGAAAACAATTTCAATGAGGAAGATAGCAATAATCAGTATATTCAGACAAGGTAATTAAAATATACACTTAATATGTAGTTTTTTTTTTTTTCAGACCGCTGAACAATGACTCTCTTAGCCGCAAGTCCTCTAAGGTTATCTCCAAGGCATATGTTGCCTATATCGTGGTAATCTAGTCGGCATCTTTTCTAACGGGAGGAACCGAGAAGTTAGTCAGGCTAGCGGGATTTTGCCTTTCTTACGCCGTAATCGACCTTTACTACACCTTAATACACCCCTGGTTAATAAAGAAACAAGACTGTATAAACCGTGGATTCCTAAATGTTTGTACTGATTGAAATCCTTGAATGGTCAGCTCATGTCTATGGATAAAAAAAACACGTCTGTTTTACATCCGGAAGCCCCGCCACCTTCTCCACTCTGTAGAAATCCAGCTTTCAAACACAGGGAAGCCCGGAGGTGGCATTGTTATTGTATAATAACAATATCTAACTTTTCTGTTCAGCTCCATTATTGAATCATCATAAAACGCATCGGGGTATAGTGTGTCAATTATTTTCCGTCGAGGGATTGGACTAAGCGTAAATAACTAATCAGAGTTTAAATCAGAGGTCCAATGTTTTGATGCAACAGGATTAATTTAATTTAATTGAATTAATTAATAGATAAACCTTGATTTAATCCAGTTTAATATTTAAACCTTGTTGGTGCAACACACCCTTAAAAGACCTGCCCTGTGTCCGAAATGACACACTACATACTATACTACATGTGCACTACATGAATTCCCAGACTCCCGTTCCGTTCTCACCGGAACTGTCTCCGTCCGCGGACACGGAGGAGGTGTCGGAGTCCTCCTCCTCGGAGCTGGAGGCCTCCTGCTCCGCATCCTCCACCTCCATCTCCTCCGCCGTGCTCTCTTTCTTCTCCCGGTCACGGTGCACCGGCATGGTGGCTTTATGTTGCTATTATAGGATGTCAGGAGCTTTCTGAAACGCAAAGATCATCCACAGAGGAATTTGAATAATAAATAGAGCTGCAGGCAGCAATGCACAGGGTCCAGGTTAGTCTCAGCAATTGCACCAATGTGAAAATTGGGGGTGGGGGGAAAAAAAATCCATACAGCATTGTACCGCAATATTTTGCGAGGCAATATTGTATCGCTACACGGACGCCAAGTATCGATATTTTATTATATACAGGGATGCAAACAACTCACTTTCCGGCGAACCCATTTTAGTGTTTTTTATTAATTTGTTTTTATCTGTCCGAGAGAACAATGCCGTCTGTGATCGATTGACTAGTGAACTCGTTCTCCGATACGTTAGGAATAGGAGACGCGGACACGGTGGTTGAAAGCACTCCGAAGCAGGAAGCGAATAGCAATGCTGCGTTCACCGGAACTCGGAAGAATTTAATTTATCTCGGAAGTGATGCTGCATTCATTGAAACTCGGAAAACTGTAATTTGTGTGGGTAGTCCCCCCTCCCCAGACTGTAATACAAACAGTTCCGTTTGTCAGGTGTATGCAATATTATGACAGGTTATTATCACAATGTTGGTGAGTCTGTCTGCTTGACAATACAGTTTCGCTCCAATAAAAATGATTGAAGTGATGATTGAAATGAACAGACTGAAAACTTTATCTTATTAGATAAAATAGATGTTGACAAAGTTTTCCTTTGGGGACATAATTTGCAGTTGAATAAATGTAAATAGTAAATGTAATAGTGAAAACAAGCCAAAAAACAGAAATAAATGATAAATAAATGATGTCACTAACTTTCTACTATACAACGCAAACTGGAAACCCCCCATTAACTACAAATAATATGTTCACTTCCTCAAACTCTTGCAAACATTTCACAGCTTCACCGCTTATTTTTGTTTTAAATGTCACCAAAATCCAGATAAATGTGAAGTTATATAAATTTTTGTTTTAATAATCTATACTTAGATAAGCCTGCACTGTCCCTTTAAGAGTCGCCACTTGATGATGTCATCTCTCTACTGCGCTCAGTTGGCGCTGGACAGAGAGAAGATTCGCCAATAAAAGAGTGACCAAGGCAGCCGTGGTGGGAATCTCTCTTTTGCAACGCGGACACAGAACACAACATGGGAATTTGCATGTTAACGGGTGTGCGACCAGACCAGGCTTTCATTAAATACACACCCGTTACATAAACACGCAACTTTTGCGCGCCGCCGTGGACCTCCATGCAGATCCTGGAACGCAGCATCACCTGCTGCTGTCTCTCGTCTCGACCCGGCACAGATCCTGCGCGGAGCATCCAACACACACCAAAGGAGTCTAGAGCGCAGTGCACACCGCGCCCCATGTGAAAGCCCCCCCAGAGCCATACCCTGCACATATATACCATATTGGATGATGATGTCACGAAGCGCCCTGCTCCACCATCGCCATCCCTTCACTCGGCTACTTCAGGTAAGTCGGCTCCGGAAAAACTTTGACTCAGATATAGTCTGATGTGGATCAAACTTGGACCACAGAATGTGTGGACTGCCCCGAATACAAATATTATTCATTTGTCTCTGTGGGTTTGACGGTTTCTGAGTGCCAGACACTTTGACGGGTGATAATGGCTCAGAGAATAATAATAACAAATATAGCTGCAGGCAGCAATGCCAGCAAAGGCAGTCGGTATGATGTGTGTAGTGACTAATATAAATGTATTGCATTGCCAAATGTGTATTTTTCCACTTTAAACCCTTCGCTGTCGCCACTCTTACATGCCTCCTCCTTTTTCAAATGAAGCCGCCTGAGTTTGGCTGTGAACTAGGGTTTGTCATTGTTCTATGGTGCATGTCTCTGAGTTTCCAAGCGCAGCGCAGGGAAGGGCGCGATACATGTTGTGCACGGTGCTGGAGCAGTGATCCGGCGTGTTCTCCTCTCTGCTCGGACAGTTAATAAACTGCTTGAATTTCGGGAGTTTGTGTCTTAAATTCCCTTTGTTAAAGTCCCTTTCTCTCCACATACAGTATCTGATCCGCGAGCAGCCGCCGTGCGTCCCCTTCCAGAATGAAGGATGTGAACTCACGATTAGATTCAACTTTACTTTATTGTCATTGCACAGAGTACAAGTACTGAGACAATGAAATGCAGTTTAGCATCTAACCAGAAGTGCAAATATGCAGTAAGGTGCAGAGCATGTACATATATATAGTGGAATATATAGATAAATAACATATATGCAGTATGAACAGTACTGACAGTAGAACAGTGGTGATGAATACGTTAGATATATACAGTAGAAGACTATGAACATGAGCAGCAATAGCAGTAGGTAGTGCAGATATGGTAGAAGTATATATATAGTGCAGGTGTAAGTACAAGTAATGCTAGTAGTAAGATGTTATATACAGGTATATATGGTATGACGCATGACATGAATCTTTAATTCAAGCTTAGCATTGGCATCTTGGGGGATATAAGCTGCAGTCACAGCAGTAGATAGAAACTCTCTGGGCAGATAGAAAGGTCTACACTTAACCATGAGATACTCTAGGTGAGCAGAGCAGTGACTCTCGATGATAGTAGTGTCCGTGCACCAAGCTTTGTTTACATAAATGCACAGTCCCCCCACCTCTGGTCTTACCGGAGTCATCAGCTGCTCTATCCGACCGGAGGACGTGGCGCCCCATTAGCTCGATCGGGAACGCCGCTGTTGAGCCATGTTTCCGTGAAAATCATGATGTTGCCGTCCATAATCCATTTCCGAGTGGTGATCCTCAGCCGCAGCTCATCCATTTTGTTCGCCAGAGACCCAACATTGGGAACACTGGGTAGGGAAAGCCAGTGAGGAGCCGGTGAGGAGCCGGTGAAAAGCCGGTGAAAAGCCGGTGAGGAGCCCCTCAGCCCTCCTCTCTTCCCCCGCTTTTGTTTACGACCTCGACGCCGCCCACGGGCACTTCCGGCCGCCGTAGTCGGGTTGGTAGTCTCCGTTGTCTTGGCGATCTCTGGAATGAGCTGGAGATCGCCAAAAAAGTTGTCAATATTGCAAGATCCGATGTCCAAAACTTCCCGATGGCAGGTTTGATGTCGCGCGACGATGACGCAATCAGTCGTAGTCCAATCAGTAGTCTGCAGTGATTTCACGTGACCAGCGACGCAATGACGATTGTCTGTGACCAATTAGTAGTCTGCCGTGCTATCACGTGACCGTTTCGGAGATGAGAAAAACACCGTTTTTTTGTAACTAATCCTAGAAAAATGGACCGATGTGGATGAAACGTGGACGACGGAATACAAATCGTATTCATTTGTGTCTGTGGGTTCGACGGTTTCTGCGCGCCAGACACTCTGCCGCCATTTCGGATCTGAACAAAAACAATAGGGCTCCTCATATACATATAGGGCCCCTCGGGCTGGACCCCTAATAATGTGAAGAAGAAAAAGATGAAGAAGAAGAAGGAGGAGGAGGAGGAGAAACCCGCCCTTTAATCCAGCACTTTACATTGTTTTCAACGCAAGATAAGCACGTTAAGCCGTTTCAAACTTAACTAGTTGGGTAAAAGGAACAAGATCAGAACCCTTTGAATAGTGAGATAAGTAGTTCCTGTTGACTGATTAGTGGTCATCTCTAATATCTATAACTTATATGTTTAAAGCAGCAAGTGGCATCCAGTAGTAGAGCAATAGTATGAGTCAAAAAGTGTCATAAACAAGTGTTAAAAAAAAAAGTGTAAAGAAACAACATTGATCATACATGTAACACCTTTTTTTTTTTTAATATAACCAAACAAAAAAATAAAGGAACTCATTACCTGCCATATAATAATAATACATTATTATATATAAGCCCCAATTACTACCTAACTACGTTAGGTCTTATTGTTAAGTAATTTATTATATTTAATTAGTTACTATTTATTATTATTAGTTACTATCCACTCTAATCTGTGATCGGATCTGCGAAGAGCAGATCTGATCACATTCTAAAGGTAAACGCCGCCTGATGGTTAAGAGCAAGAACAAGACTCACGTGTGAAGTTGGGGCTTGTTTTGATTTTCGAAAAAGAAAAAGTTACTCGTGACGGTTAATAATTACTACAGCGTTTCTTCCGTAGATTACAAAGCATCTCGCGTACGGAGCTAAGCTAAGAGAGGAGGAAAAAAAAAAAAGCTAAAAACAAATCTCGGCGGCGCAAGTTTGTGTGGGAGCTGTAGTTTTTCGTACAGCAAGACTTCGCGGATTGAATTAATTAAAATCCTAAATAAACTACGCTACCCAGAATTCTCTCCCCCCAGGTGGACCAGTAGAAAGCAGAGCTATCGGCCGAAATGTGTCCAGTCCCTTTGGGATTCAAATACATAAATAAGATGTAATAATAACCACAATAATAATAATAATAATAATAATAATAATAATAATAATAAGTGATGAGAATAATAAATAAAGAGGAAAAATTGCAATAAACCTAAGAATTAACCAAGAAATGTACCCGTATTTACCATGGCGGGAAACAAAATGGTTATAACAATCCAATTTATACAGTTTTGCAAATGCACATCTTTTCTTTCTTTGTTCGTAATTATTTTTGCTTCATATGTGTAAATAAGCAGCGTTTGATATTTCTGCGATCCATTGCTTTGTTTTCCCTCCTCCCTCCGCCGCCATGATGTTTTCCAGTCACAGCCGAGCTGCTCACTAGCTGGTTCGGCTTCCTGGCTTCTGGAGTCTGGGAAGGGAGGCGCGATGGAAGGATGCTTTACCCCGCTACGTTTTACATAACACCCGCCTTGAAACACAATGCACCGTCACCGACAACGTTTATCCACCGGCGTACGAGTGCTGCTAATCGGTATTTAAATTTAGTCAAACGCGCGCAGAAGGGCAGTGTGTGGTTGTAATTTAAAGATTACCGCTAGCTGCCAGGCTAGCTCGGAGCTAACGCCTCCTTGCTCTATCTACACCACCGTTTGATCCCCGTGTCTCCTGCTGGAGGAATGTTCTCCAAAAAGCCCCACGGGGACGTCAAGAAATCCACACAGAAAGTGCTGGACCCCAAGAAGGACGTGCTGACCAGACTGAAACACCTGAGGATAGTCATAGGTGAGTTCGTGCTGGGCGGTGTCATACTTTGATAGCAGGTGATGCCATAAAGCTGTGAGGATGCAGATGTGTGTGTGTGTGTGTCCGTGTGCGCGCGTGCTCGTGGAAAGAATGCACTGATCAGTGATGAGGGTTTGGCTGGGTGGAGGCGTGTGTGTTCTAGAGCGACTTTCTCACACACACACACACAATGACCAGAAAGGGAAACTGCAACCACTATTTCCTCTCTCATGTCCAGTACAGTATTTCCTGTTTCTATTGTAAGCTAGAGAGAGAGAGAGAGAGAGAGAGAGAGATTACATTTAAGACAGGAGAGGGTGTGTCTCCTATGTGCTCTCCATGGGGAATGTGAAGCCTGGATAATAATCTCTCTGTCTCTCTCACAATGTTTATGTAGGAATAATAGGAACACGAAAGGCAGACGGCTTGGTATGGAAAACCTCACCGTGTAAAGAGTAGAACATATGAATAAAAGCCATACACCATTGATGAAATTGACAGCTGCGGTAGACCGAATGCATCACGTGAGCTGGTGGTCCACATTATTGTGACCATCAGTCCGCACCCATGCTTTGATCAAACGTCCTCGTGCTCCTGTCCTGTGTGCCACGTTCTTTATTCCAAAATGAATTCCAAATATCCTGCCTATTAGTTCTACACCGAAGAAGGCCTTTGGAGCAGGCGGACGTAACGGGCCCATCCCACCAAGTGACGTGATAGTACCTCTGTTCGGCATGGCCGCCCGCTTGGCTGCTCCCTTCCTGTTTATTGTTGTTCTGTTCGCGCCCCTGTTTGTCCCGTCGTTTACGACGGTTTACAACAGAGAGTCGTTGCTTCGTATCCTCCTCTGCTCCTGTCTGCTCCGTGGGAAGTCTGCCGTCAGGCCTGCCAGAGGCCCAGGAAGTGCCAGGAACCTGCTGCCTGTTGGCTCGGGCAGCGCCGTCAAACACCACAAAACCTCAGATTAACATGGCTTTAATCAACGCGAGGTGGGGGGCAACAAATCGTTTATTCTAAGGGACTTCTTCACGTCTCATGATCTTGACTTTCTGTTTATAATTGAGACCTGGTTGAAATGTGGAGACAACACGGCCTTGACTGAACTGTGTCCCACGGACTGCGACTGTCGTGCGCCCAGGATGTCCGGTCAAGGAAGAGGCCTAGCTGCTGTTTTTACCAAACAGTTCAGTCCGCTTCATGGACGTCGGTGTTTTCACCTGGCCTTTCACATGGCCTTTCACCTGGCCCAAATAATGGCTTTCTAACTGAATTTGCAGAGTTTTTATCTTCTGTGGTTGTTAAACTCTACAAAATTGATTGTTTGTGGTATTAATATACATATTGATGATGCATCTGATAAGTTTGCTGCTGAGTTTTTAAGCACAACTCAGTCTTTTAATTTAACACAACATGTATCAGGGCCAACACACAATTGTGGTCATACTCTTGATTTGGTTTTCACTTTGGGTCTGAACCTTAATGCTCTATGTATGGACGACTTATTTGTGTCTGACCATAAGTGTATTATTTTTGATACTGTTTTTAATGCTGACATCCAATCCATCAAACACACTTTCTCGTACTCTCAATAGCCACTCTGCTGACCAATTCTCCTCTGTCTTTGCTGACCTTGGTAAGGATATGGCTTTCTTTGTCCCGACCAATGACTTAGTCTGCTCCTTTTACAACCTCTGTTTGTCAACCTTTGATTTGGTCGCTCCTTTTTAAAACAAATCAATTCGTACTGTTAACCCATCCCCTTGGATGAATGATAATATACGTTTTCTCAAAACGGAGTGCAGAAAGGTTGAGCATAGGTGGAAAAATACAAAGCTGGATGTTGAAAGTGAAAGAGACAAGAACTGCCTATTTTTCCAATTTGATTACCTCTAACAAGAAAAATCCTAGAGCTTTGTTTAGCACAATCGATCAACTGGTGAACCCTGCCCCTCCCCCTGTACCGGTCTTTTCAAATGACGACATTGAAGTGTTTCTATCACTCTTTCACTAAGATAAGATCTATGATTTTGCCTTCCTCTACCCCTGGGGTTGACTGTCCAGCCCATGTCTTAATCTGCTCTGCTGACTTGAGGTGTGCCCCAAGGTTCAATCGTTGGTCCTATTCTTTTCTCACTGTCTATGCTCCCCCTTGGTTTCTTAATTTGTTGTTTTAAGTGTATTTCTTATCATTGTTTTGCGGACGATACACAGCATCACACCAGTGTTAGCCGCTCTACATTGGTTATCTATCGATTGCAGAATTGATTAAAAAAATATTTTAATAAGCACTACATGGGCTGGCCCGCTGGCCCTTCTGACCTTCTGGCTGTCCCCAAATCGAGGCTAAAAACTAAGGGTGACCGAGCTTTTGCTGTTACAGCTCCCACTCTCTGGAACAGTCTTCCCTTAGCTATAAAAACCGCAGTCGATGGATATTTTTAAGAAGCTTTTAAAAACTCACCTGTATCGTAAGCAGTTTGTTTTGTAATGTGTGTTTTTCCTTCGGTGCGGTTTTTAATGTCTTTTATATTGTTATTTTCTGTACTCTTATGTTTTATGTTGTTGTTTTCTGTACTTCTGTACTTCTGTTTCGAACTTCTGATTTTGGTTTCTTTTTTCTTTAATGTTTTTATTGTACAGCACCTTGTAACCCTGGTTTTGAAAGGTGCTTTATAAATAAAATTTACTTACTTACTTACTTTGTGATGGAAAGAATTTGAACCTTGGCTGGCACATTTGCCAACCAAACACAGTCAGGAACTGAACTGTCTCATGTATGTTCACCCCTACCAAAGTAGGGGCTACGTGCCAAATATGCAATTGCATCTCCCTTTAATTTGTATTGCTATGTTGTTATTTGAGATCTATTTGGTTTAGAGGCTCTATTTGACCGATGCATGGGTGGAAAATTTGGGTTCAAAAAGTAAAACTCCACTCCGGGATTTCAAGCCAACCGTGTGGATTTGGGTTTGACCCAGAAGTCCTGAACTAATGGATCCATGCATGGCCTGGAGCAAAAACATGGCAGGGCTTTTACTTTCTGGATCTGGATGGTATAGGCTATTGATGGGCTGAGAATTGACAAGAATCCGGCACTATGATATGTATCACAATACAGGATTCACTATTCAAATAGTATAGTATTCATATAGTGTATATATATCCTGATCTAGGTTTACTGTGATACTATAAATACAGCAATATATTGCAAATTTGCTGTTATAAGTCGAGATATTGAAAAAACAAAATATACAATACTGTATTGCAATATTATTAACATTATTACATTATTAAAAATAGCAGGGGTGTATTATTTCTGGTCTTATTAACAAATCGCTTGATCATTCAACAAGGTGTTGAATGTATGAGTTGCTGGATTGGATGTTAGCCCTGGCTAATGCCGTCGGACCATGTTAGAGACAAACTAGTTAGGCCTAGGTCTTCATACATGCCATTGGACAACAAATTTAGTCTCCTTGGTTGGCCTTACATAACTTTACATTACTTAAAGCACAGAATGTGAGAATATGATAGAGCATTCTCAACAAGTGTCAGTGTCGATGTACTGAGACTGAAATATTTGACGGAGAAGGCTTGGCGTGTGGACTTCGCGAGATGGTTATTTATTTTGATCTCAATGTTGACATTGTAATTTCGTCGCAATTCCCCATTGCTTTTGGTAGAGTCAGAATTTCCCACAATCCAGCCTTTTGAGTGCCAATTGTATGTGGCCACCACAAGACCTACAGAGTTTGGGAGACGCTTGCCCTCAGATAGAAAAGTGGCAAACCGCTGAGCTGGGCCTTACAAGGGCAACCAGTATGGCACAGCGCACAGTCGACCTCCGTGTGTGTGTGTGTGTGTGTGTGTGTGTGTGTGTGTGTGTGTGTGCGTGCGCTTGTGTCTGGAAAAGTTCAGCCTTCAGTCTTCATATAAACAAACCCAGAGACAGTATCACCTGGAACTTTTCTCTGTGTGTGTCTGTGTATGTGTTTGTTTTATTATACTTGTGAGAACCGGTCTCATCATTTTTTTTCTTTTGGTTTAGAAGTGCATCAGAAACATGGGACCTCACTTACCAGGTGTATTTACTCAGACCTCACTTTGAAACAGTGTACTTGGGCAGACCTACGATAGCCTAAGATAGTCCAACCACCTTGTGTGTTTTAACCTATTTTAGCCTCCGAGTGTTGGGTGTGTGTGTGTGTGTGTGTGTGTGTTATGTTGAAGGATGGCAGTCAGATCCTCTCCTTCCTAATAATAGCCAGGGCTGTTGAGATTTGGAACAGACCACAAAAGCTAAACATATCATCTAGGGGTGGCTGATTTGATTACATTTATTGTCCAGATAGTAACTGGTCAATTTACACATTATATTTCATTATATTTTGTTGAAAAATTCAGCAGAGGTTTATCACTATTCACTGTATAGTAATGCAAAGTGGGATGTTGGACTAAAAGTCAGAGCTCATTGGGCCTCATTCACGAATATTTGCGTAGTAATGTTCTTACTTGAAACATGAACTTAGATTTAGAGTTTGGGCACATTAGAATGGAATGATCGGCTGTAATATAAGACAGTTTTTTTTCTCCATTAGAGACATCAGGCAGCCTTCCATGTGTCAAAAAAACATCTCCGTCCCCATGTCTTCCTCTCTCCCAGAGAACGCAGAGTCGTCCGAGCTGAAGCAGTTCTTCGATCAGAACTACTCTCACATCTACTATGTCTTCTTTGAGAACTTTGTCACCATCGAGGTCAGCCTCAAACAGAAAGGTAGGTTCCCATGACGAGACACGGTCCAGACTGGTCAGCCTTTAAGCCTGAAATACAAATGTAAAAAAATGACCTGAGTAGTTTTCGTTTAAGCCAGTCTGTCTGTGCCTTAGGTCATAAGTCCCAGAGGGAGGAGCTGGACTCGATCCTCTTCATCTTCGAGGTAAACCCCCCCCACAAACTTACAGTTCCCCTCTCCAGGTTTCTTCATCTCTTCTTTCTTGATGTCTTTTTGGGGGCCCATTCCTTACCTGTCTTGAGATCTAGAGTGGACATCAAACTGCTCTGTAGATGTTGGACACTGGAGCCGTTTGAGAAAATAACGTTAATAGAACGAAGTAGACCAATTGTGAAGCCCTTTGAGACTGTATTGTGATTAAAGGCTATATAAATATACCTGACTTGACTTGACTATTATCGCCATCTAGCCAAGCTGTCGAGAAAAGATCAGAGTTAATGTTCGTCTCGTATTAATCGTCTTAATAAAGTTGCACGTGAAGCGAGGGCAAAGTAGGCAGAGTGACGGCAAACTTTTCTGATTCTGGCGGGTCTATCTCTTTCTAGGGGGTTCTGGTCGGCACCGCAGCATTCGCTAGCATTTTAAGCACTCTGTGCTGGGGGGGAGCTCGGTTAAGATTGCTAGTTTGTGTGTGTGTGTGTGTGTGTGTGTGTGTGTACACGTGAGTGTGAGTGAGTGTTGGCTGAAATCAGCTTGCCCCTGCAGCTTGCCACATGTAAATCACAACGGTGCTGTGTAGCGCAGCACTTTAAAAGAGTGCTTTCCACACACACGGAGATGGCGTCTGCTAAGTTGAAGTGCTAAGCAGGCACTGCCCACCTCTCAAAAGTCAATCTCAAAGTACCAAAAAAAAGAGTTAAGTAATGTAATGTTTAAAAAGTGATGACTGACCTCTTGATGAAATTGAATTTATTTGTTGTTGCGGTTGTATATTCATCTTCTAACCATGATGGGAAATATTGGAAAATGGGTTCAAAGGAATCAAAACAAAACAATAATAATAAAAAAAGGAAGGTTAAAGGGTTTATGGCAATGCATAATATAACACCACTGCACAATGAAATTTCAGCAATCAGCAGCTTAGTCAAAATAAACGCAAAACTGGCTTTTTGAAATGGAAACAATGACAATTCTTGCGAATCCTCGCTACACTTTTTGTATCTTAACACTTTGCAAAATAAGTACTTTATAACTGTTATTTGAGCTGGATGAAAGGGAAGTGTCTTTAAATCTTTGCCAAGTCTGTGCCAATATTTCAATAAATACATTATATTGAACAAAGCCTAAACAAAATAAAAAATATTAGGGCGTTTCGCAGACGGGGTTTAATCTAAATCAGGACTAAAATAATCATACTTAAATTAATCCAGAATTTAAAAATGCCTTTTGTTGCTTAATTTATGATTAATTGGTTCTAGACTAGGAAGTCCTAGACTAAGGTCATTAAGAACTAGTCAGCTCCTTCTGTCTGGTCTTGGTGCTGGTCTTAGTCCAAATAATCCATTGTCTCTATTGTCAAGGTTGACCTGGAGGCCACATTCATTAACCCATAAATAAACCATAAACCTGCCTCTGGTTTAATTTAAACCTTCACTTAGACCTAGATTAGCTCTAATCTTCCTTCTGGAAATCAGATTTTTTACACTAGGGAAAATCTGAGAAGAGTGATTTAGTCTAAGATTAGCCTTAATCTGTGTCTGCGAAACCGCTTCATAGTGTTTTGATTTGTTTGTTTGTCAGCGACTCGGTGAAGCTTTGATGCTGATGTGTTTACCCAGAAATACCTCCTATGGCCCTTAGCTCAAATATTTGTTTAATGTTAATTTGTTTGTTTTTGTTTTTTCCTGCATTAGAAAATTCTCCAGCTTCTACCAGAGAGGATCCAGAGCCGATGGCAGTTCCACAGCATCGGTAAAACCCCCCTCCTGCTTTGAATATATTAGCACATATAGCATGTACTGTATGTTCAGTGGATTGGAGCCAAACTGGGCCTGTGTTCTCTCTCAGGGCTGATCCTCAAGAAGCTGCTGCACACAGGAAACTCCCTCAAGGTACTGCTCTGATTGTCTGTAGATCTGCATTACCCATCATCGACTGCTTCACTTCTTCCTCTTTCACCATGTTACCATGAAAGACAAAGTTATCATGTTTACTTTAGCAGATCAGTGCTGTGTCTGAAATTGCATACTACATGTAAAAGGGCCCTTAATTACACATGGCCAAAAGTACGTTGACACTCCTTCTAATTGATGGGTTTGGCTATTTCAACCACACCCATTACTAACGGGTGCATAAAATCATGCAATCACCTTAGACAAAGAGTTGCAGTAGTCTTTCGTAGTAGGTCATACTAAAGAGCTCAGCGACTCAACGTGGCACTGTCATAGGATGCCTCCATTCCAACAAATCAGTCCGTTACATGTCCTCCATGCTAGACCTGCCCCCGCCAACCGTAACTTCTGTTATTGTGAAGTGGAAACGTCTAGGAGCAACAACAGCTCAACCACGAAGCGGTAGACCACACAAGCTCACAGAACGGGGCTGACGAGTGTTGTGCGTAAAAATTGTCTGTCCTCGCTCGCAACACTCACTACAGAGTTCCAAACTGCCTCTGGAATCGATGTTGGCACAAGAACTGTTCATCCTGAGCTTCATGAACTTGGTTTCTACGGCCGAGCAGCTGCACACAAGCCTAAGCTCACCATGCGCAATGCCAAGCGTGGTTTTGAAATTAAATGTACATATGGGTGTGGTGTTTGGGTGTCCACATGCTTTTGGTGATTGCAGTGCATTTCTCTCATATCACCAACAGCTGGGGGAATGGGAATGGGGCTGTTTTAAGTCATATTTAACCTCCCTTTCCACCTTCCTTAGATCCGACGTGAGGGTGTGCGTCTGTTCCTGCTGTGGATGCAAGCGCTGCAGAGCAACGCCGAGCGCGAGCAGCTGTGCATGTTCGCCTGTCTGATCCCAGGCTTCCCTGCCCCATTGTGCCATGGGACACCGCGCACCCTGGACACCCTGATCAACCCTCAGCTGAGTCTGACGGACAGTTAGTACAACATGCATACACACAAATACCCACTTGCTTATTTGTTTTTTAATATATTTTTTAATGTATTATAATTATGATGATGATGTTGTTGTTGTTGTTGTTGTTTTTTGTATGTGTGGGGGTTGGTTTCTGTGGGGTTTTCTTTGTGTCATAGATGGTACTACGTTTTTATTATTGGAATTGACATCTGTTGCAGCGTTGAACAACAGATTTTTGCATGTTATTAGGTGGTATAAAAAAACAAGATACTTAGGATAAAGAGTTGTTACCACACTGATACCCAGTATTCTTAAGATACAATGGTTATGTATTTGATATTTATTTATTCCGTAACAACAGCTCAGGTGACTCCGGAAGAGATCACTCCATTAGTCCCTCCCCAGTCGGGTGACAAGAACCAGGAAGACCTCACCGCCTACTTCCTGGAAGCGCTGCTCAAATATATGGTAAACCAGGTATTAGCCCTTTCCCTTACTAAAACTACTTACACATCCAAGCACACGGGTAAAGAGACAGTAGTCGGGTCCCCTTACTAACACCACTAATGCTTAAAAAAACATGCTACTCATTATGATCTCTCCCTTGGTTGATAAACCTTAGTCTGATTCTTTTACGTGGTATTTTCAATATATTAGTAGATATGGTCGACAATAAATTCTTGCATGTGGCCCCTCCCGCATGGATTTCCTCAGTCTCTCTCTCTCTTTCTCACACACATTGCTTGTTGCTCACAGACATTCTTCCTAAGACAAAGGCGCGCTTCTCCACTGGACACCACACTGAGCATGTAATGCTCTGTGTATAACACAAGCTTCTCTGTTACCCCTTTTCCACCAAGACATTTTGAGGGCTCGTTCAGAGCCGGTGTCTAATCTTGAACCAGGAAAACTGGTTCCAGAGTGGCACCATTTGGCTACTGGTCTGGAACCAAGAACAGCTTATGTCAGGGGCTGGGGGCGGAGACAACCAAGACAGACTAAAACTTTGTGACCGCTTCAGCATGGATGTAAAATTTAAACCGTTGTCCGTGGAGGAGATAAACTGTCTCCTTGCAATGTTGTCCTTGACGGAAATTTTGAAAAAACTTGAGGGACCTTCAAGAACGAAACCGGTATTCGAGCAATTCCAGCGTCTGTCTGCAGCAGACACAGAGTCTTGGCTTCCGCGTTCCACTCATTACCCAACCCAATCAAAAAACATAAACAATGCGCCAGGAATCATTAGTGATAATATTAATAAAAATAATTTCCCCCATCCTGATGAAAACATCTATGGTGCGTGCATAAGCGCTTTCATGTGTGCGTGCGTAATGACGTACGTGCAGTGACGTGGCTCTCTAGTCCGTTTTTTCCGTAGAAAACCAAACCGGTTCTTCGAAGGTTCGCAAGTTGAACCGACTGCAAACCGGCGCCAGCCCAGAACCAGAACTAGGTTCGTGTTGGTGGAAAGTAGGC
>OMKR01044482.1:0-14927 GCA_900302355.1 Cyttopsis rosea | reverse complement strand
TATTAAGAGTCATATCCAGCATGGGTGAGACAGCCGTTCACGTTTGCTGTTGAGACAGCAGATGTCAATGATGAATTCCTCGACGAAATCATTGAAATTCAGCAGAGCCAGGTTCAACAGCAACTCTTCAGAACAACAACGCTCTCAACGTTTTGGTGTCGACAAATGAACAAGTATCCAGTTATTGCTAAGAAAGCCCTGGATTTTTTTATACCATTTGTTACAACATATCTTTGTGAGCAATCCTTTTCGAGGATGCTGGACATAAAAACGAAGAAAAGGAACAGACTTTGCTGTGAAAATGACATGAGAGTGGCACTTGCCAAGGTGAAGCCACGCATATCTGAACTGGTCTCTCAAAGGCAACAGCAGAAGTCACACTGATTTGCAGGTATGTAATTTGTTGTGAGTTTATGCATTGTGTTGTTTTGTTCTTTGAACAAGGTGATGTTCATGCACGGCTCATTTTGTGTACCAGTAAAAAACATATCTATGTCTTGAATTTGAAAAAAATCATATTTTATTTTTCACTAAAGAGGGGTTTGGTGAATGCGCATATGAAACTGGTGGGGTTCGGTACCTCCAACAAGGTTAAGAACCACTGCTCTAGATATTATAGATAAAAGTAATTCGATAAACCTTGTATTATTTTGCTGAAGAGAAAACTGATCAGGCAATAATGTTAATGCCATTATGATGATTTTAGCTAAAGAAAATAATATTGTCCATATACAGTATGAGGCATTCCCTGAAAGGAGTGCCATTTGGGTCCACAACATTTAATGAAGTCTAAAACAACAGTCTATAGAGGACATATGTATATATAGTTGTATATTGATATATAGTCGTTCCATGAGATAGGTGCCATTTGGCCTTTCTAAATGGAATGAGTCATATGTCCTCTATAGACTGCTGTAAAAAGCCTTATTGTACCCAGAATCCAATATATGGTAATTTTCTCTATTTCTGCATTTCTATATTTCAGATTTACACCTTTCACAATTTTTATTTTTTCCATTTCTGTATATTTCTTGTCCACGAGCCAATGATGGGGCTGTCAATGTTAGAATCCACAGGCCTCACTCAGTTCCCTGTGTTAGTACAGAAACGGCAGCATGCAGGCCAGCGATTGTAAGCAAAAGCCAATTATGAACTTTTTGGACCTGAGGGGGTTAGTGCACTTACTGTAACTATAGAGCGAGCGCGGTTGAAAATATAGTTTTTTAATCAATTTGTAAGAAGTGGTTCATATAGGACCACAGATGGCCCAGATCACATTTGAAAAGAGCAGATTCCATGTGATTTTTGCTGTTCTGACTTTTACTATGTGTGAACGTAGACTTATAATGATTGACAGCCCCCTCATTAGTTTAAGAGGAGAGGAATGTGGAATTGTTTTTGGAAACAAGAAATACATAAATGTATTTCTGAATCAAAATAATATCAGATTAATTTTTCTTTCTTATTTTTACAGTTTATTTATTTATCTATGTCATTATAATCATGTGCTATGGCAGCAATCGCTAGTTATGAGCAGCATTGACGCCTAGAGTTAAGTTTTCAAGGTCCGAGCTCCTTTGCATAAATTACCTTCTACGCCCCCATGAACCTCGCTGAATGGGGTATGTAATGCTCTTAGAAGGGTTGATCTTGGCGTGTCTTGTGACAAGGGTCATGGAGCATGGACTCTTGTCCTTTGCTACCACATGGCTGACAGAAGGGAGGACGGGAGGATTAAATAGAATACTCAATTGAGTGAATGGAGATGTCGGAGGACAGTCAAAAGTGTGATGTCTTTGAGTGAAAGTCGAGGCAAGGCAAATGTAGGACGCTTACGTGTATTCAAATGTGCATTATTCAAATTACTCTTAGACATCATTACAGGCTTTCTAGAGTATCTCTGTTGGGAACTTAAAATAAATCTGCTTTCAATGGAGCATTTAATGCATAGCTGCATTTTAACAAAAAACCTTTTGGCAGCTTTGAGAATTGTGTTCTAGGTTTATCCACTTTGGGGGAAAAAAAGTTAAAGAGATCTCTTCCATGGATTTTATTTTTGTTCACCAAAACAAATAAGGACAATTGTAAAGCGAAAACAATATATCGAACTTGATCAGGGAGGGGTAAGCTCGGTGGAACAACCTGGATGTGTTCCAATTAGGTTGTGGCTGGGCAGCAGATCAGAGGCAGGATAATCCTCAGGTTGGAAGGCATGGCTAGCGGTCTACAGGCCTGAATATGGAAGTTAGAGCCAACAGGGAATGGACTTGACAAATGCAAGTGTCAGCCTGAGTTATTGGGTTTGAGGGAGTGGACCCGTGGGAAGGACAAAAAGATGCAAAAGGGACACGAGCAAAGGAAGATGTGAATCGAAACCATTGAGTGCCAGATAAAGAAAGGGAAGAGAGAGGGAAGCGGAGAGAGTGAGCTAGAGGTGGAGTTTGTACACCAGTATGTGACGTCAGCGGCTTGTTGGATTGAGGTGCATTGCCCTGCTGATTCTAATCCCAACTGATTAGAGAACCAACAACGAGTGCCGGCACAAGTACTCTGTGGACAAAAAAAAGAGAGGGAGAGCGAGACAAGGTGGCTTTAGAAGATACTGAACATTCTATTAAGGAGATAAGATTGGCTGTTTTTACGGCTTAAGAGACAAAAGACAAGGTGGGGGGGGGGCAAATATTGAGTTCATTCTTGTTCCTCTCATGCCTGTTGTCCCCTTTTCCCTTTCCCTTGTTTGTCCTGAACCTATTCATTGGAAACCTTGAATTGTGGACAGATCCAGCATGCCCACGAACGGAGTCAACAATGCCCTAAAGCTGCAGTTTGGCCTCATCAACCATGAGAATCGCTATTTGACCGCCGAGGCCTTTGGCTTCAAGGTTAATGCCTCAGGCTCCAGCATGAAGAAGAAGCAGATCTGGACGTTGGAGCAGGATGATCAGGACGGACAAGTGGTGTTCCTCCGGAGTCACCTGGGACGCTACCTGTCCTCCGACAAGGATGGAAAGATCACCTGCGGGGCAGAAAAGCCGGATCCCGAATGTCGCTTCCTAATCGTGCCCCAGTCGGACGGGCGCTGGGCCCTCCAGTCAGAACCTTACCAGCGCTACTTTGGAGGTGCCGCCGACTACCTGTCCTGCTTCGCCCAGGCCATCGGAGAGCCAGAGCTGTGGGCCGTCCACTTGGCCCTCCACCCACAGGCCAGCCTGCTCAGTGTGACACGGAAGCGCTACGCCCACCTGTCGGCCTCGGAGGGAGAGTTCTCTGTGGACAGCAATATCCCCTGGGGGGTGGACTCCTTGGTCACCCTGGTCTACATTGAGGGCAAGTACAGCCTGAAGACCTGCGACAGCCGCTTCCTCAGCAACGACGGCAAATTGGTGAAGGAGAACATCCCCACCACTTGCTTCACCCTGGAGCTCAAATCGGGCAAGCTGGCCTTCAAGGACTGCGATGGGAAGTACCTGACGCCAATGGGCCCCACTGGAACGCTGCGCTCCGGCCGCTGTTCCAAGCCGGGAAAGGATGAGCTGTTTGATCTGGAAGAGAGTCACCCACAAGTAACTTTCCAGGCTGCCAACAAAAGATTTGTCTCAGTCAAGCAAGGTACAGCTACAGGGCAATGTTGACAAGGGGTACAGCTGTATTGTATGAATAAATGTCATATTTACCAGATTTTACGATAAAGATTGATTTTGCAGGTTAACGTATCTGCTTCATTTGAAGGTATTTATTAGGCATATTTAAATATAATGCATGATAGGTCTTATAATTAAAGAAAGCTCTGACTTTGAGACACATTCAATAATAATGACTCAAAATGAAGCCTTTGTTGAGTTGCTATTCTGACACTCATAAAAATTCTCATAATAAAAAATCAGCACGCTGTTCAATAGTCAGTGAATTCACTATTCGCTACACTGCAATGTTCAGTCAGTTTCAGTTGAGTCAGTTTCAGTTCAGTGGTTATATTTTTTAGGCTTTAGGCTCTCTCTCTCTCTCTCTCTCTCTGTCTCTCTCTGTCTCTCTCTCTTTCTTTCTTTCTTTCTTAATCTATTTATTTGACGTGATTGGAGCTGTACAATGGAGATTGGGATATAAGACAATTAAATGGACTGAATAGAATAATAGGAAATGAACACAATAAACATAGCTATTCCACTCTAATTCACTAATAATGAGCTCAGATGGCTCAGAGATATTTCTAATATAATAATAATAATAATAATACGGCACCCATATTTTAGTTTGAACTATTATTAATAGTCACAACAGACCACTGAAGGGAAATTGGCCCATTCTTGCTTTATATCCAGTCTGGCGTTGACAGCCACACTGAGAGGGGTAATTGTGGTAATGGGCTTTGTCATGTCCACTGTGTGTCCATTGAAGATTAAGCGAAAGACATGCCCCCCCGTGGATGTTACCGAATTACCTTCAATGAAATCTAGAGTTGCAGCTATTGATCGTATTTAACCCCAATGCTCACTCAACTTCAAAGTAAATGTCAAAGAAATGTAAAAAAAAAAAAAAATTTGAACAGAGAGGCGATGCTGCCTTCAATGTCTTTAGTTGATTTGACGCAAGGTCATTTTCTTAAAGTTGAAATGACATTTTTTTACAGGCTGTTATAGTGATGTGTAAGCGAGATAAGGTAGTGAAGTTTTTTAAAGTAGTGAAGACGCTGCCCAGTCCCCATTGGGGACCTGTGGGCCAGACCTTAGCAGAAGTTTCCATCAGTCAGGGGAAATGAGTATATCTGCTTTTTAGAAAATGAAGGTAAAGGGCAGCGACTCAGGAAAAGCAACATCCAGTAGGAAAATAACGACGACTATTCCTCTTGTGTGTGGCTCAGCTCTGAGCGTGAGGCAGCCTTGTTTAGTTGGACCCTTTCCATCCATCCCATTTTCATACCAGACCTTTCTTCCAACAACCCAGAAACTCA
Source organism: Cyttopsis rosea (assembly GCA_900302355.1). Taxonomy (NCBI): domain Eukaryota; kingdom Metazoa; phylum Chordata; class Actinopteri; order Zeiformes; family Parazenidae; genus Cyttopsis; species Cyttopsis rosea. The sequence goes on along the minus strand of OMKR01044482.1, from coordinate 9,979 downwards.
AAAGGTAGTTAAATTTCAAACTCTTAACTTTTTTTCACTTAGTGTTTTAGTTTCTCTTTTCTAATGTTCCAAAGAAACTCAGCAAGCGGCTTAGCGTGCCCCGCGGTGCAGATTTGCATTTCACCAGTGAGGGAATTACAGTCGTCCAGCGAGCAGGATGGGTGGAGGGGTGGCTGCTGGGGATTAGGGTTGTAACAGGCTTAAGAGAAAGGTGGAAGGATATTTCCATGGCATCTAATTCGAACCACAGCAGACACAGTCGGTTGTACGTGTCTGACTGTGTCACGTCCACGAGCCAACGCGCTCCGACCAGGTAACGTGGCGACCGGCGCCTTCAGGTCTGGAGATGAGAGTGACTCCCAGCGCCGGAGCAAACACGATAGGATGTTAAGGCCGAGGGTTGTTTTTGCCTCTGTGTTTGTAAAACCAGCACACATGACCGATCAGGTGTGTTCATGTTAGTTAATGAGTCCAATAACTTCAAGAGAATGAGATTATGACCATGACAAAATGACCAAATCTATGGCCTTCAACCTTGCAATACAATTTACGAGCACCCAGCGATGTAATTCTTCTTTTTGTGCATTTTGCATCTGCCAATCTCCACAATATTGGAGAGAATAATACACTGAATGGGATAATCTATTTAATCTCTATCTCTGGTAATTGTGGTAATGCCCTTGCTGTTCCACCTTTAAGATATACAAAATAATAGTCATAGCTTAATAAGCACGTTGAAAGTTGAACAATCATTGTTGTCCTTTTACCTTTTAGGGTCAGTATTGAAAATAATTAAAAAAAAATCTGTGCAAGCTCAGTAGCGTGTCAAGGCTTTTTTTTGTTCAGCGGTGCTAATTATCTCATCCTATTGTCATCGCATTAACAGCCCTTGGAGGTTTGAATCATTGGTTATGCAACAATTACTTTCAGCCAAGCATTGCGGTTGGTTTAAAACACGCGCCCGGCAGATAAAGCGGCTGTGGAAGTGAACGCCGTCTATTTTATATTTCTTGTTGTAACTGAGGGACTAATGAATGTGCCGTCCTTCTTCTTTATTCGACGCATCTAAACCAATATATAGTGAGCAGTGTCACCAAGATGTCCAATTCTTCTCAGGTTAACAAGCACAGAAAACCCAACCACGGGCACACACATTCCGACATTCTGAATTTCTTTCTCTTCTTTATGATATTGCTCACATTCTATAGAAATTGCCAATCAAATGAATGACATGGAATTCTAAAATCCTATTTTCCAGTACAATGTAATATAAAGGCTTTGTGGTTCCATTGCTTATTTCTGCAAAACTCTGACCATATTTGTAAAAAAGCAATCATTCGTACCTATGGATATTTGTTACTTTAAAAAATACATACTGAACATACAAAATTGCCAGTTGATAATAAAAAATAAATAATTTTATAAAAAATAAAAATGTTTAAAAAAAAAGATAGCTTTTTGTCAAACTTAAATTGCCTTTTTGGGAGAAATGAGAAAAAAAATTAAAAAATTGTGCTTTATTTTTTACATTCATTTTGGGGCCAGCGTTGCAGTTATTACAGTTTACTGACTTGCCACAACAACAGTGAATAATACATTTCAGTGAATTGTGCTTAGTGAATGCAATTTATTTTTCATTGTTGTTGATCTGTGAGTGTCCACATGAACTGGGAATTTTGGGATGCTGTGCAGCCTTGGCTTTTTGAGGGTTCTCGAGGTAGAGTGGTCTGAGGACTTCATTAACCATAAAGGTGTCGATTCAATTCAGGCTGAACCTCTGCTGAATTGTTTTCATTCATCAAGTATTAAAGTATGCTATTACATAACATTCCCACGGATCCGTGTGATACCAGTACTGGCACATGATCTGTATTTGGTATTATCAGGGTAAACTCACAATCTTCTTTGTCAGCATTTGTTATTGTGGATACCAACATTTTCTTTTTTTTTTTTTTTTTTTTTTTTAATAATAGCTTCATCTCCCCAACAGGGAGCCCAAGTTCAGCAGAGTACGGTACCTCAATGTGGTGACAACCTCAAAGGAAAGGGCCAAACAGGGGTCGGTTTCCCTAACGGTTAACAGAATCTTATTATTTTATGATATTCTGTTAAGCACAGTGAAAAGCACCCGCTCCCCATGAGGCTGAGTGCACGTGCTTCATAAAAGCGAAGCTACATTGAGGTTGTGGCCTCTTTTGCCCGTCCAACGGGGGGCGTAACCGTCGGACCGGGGGTTCAGAAAGTCCTCCATTCCCCTTCTTTTCATTCTCTCTTTCCTCTTCTCTTCTTCCGACAGGAGTGAGTATATCCGCCAATCAGGACGTGGAGACGGACATGGAGACCTTTCAGATGGAGATCGACAAGGAGACCAGGAAGTGCATGTTCAGGACCAACGGAGGATCCTACTGGACCCTGGTGTCGCACGGGGAGATCCAGTCCACCGCCACAGAAGTGTGCGTTGCCTGGCGGCCCTTTCAGCCTTGGGTTTTCCAATTCTATGCTCCTCCCTGATTCTGACCTGCACTTTCGCCCACTTTCTTCCCCATCCAGAGAGGCCAACACCATGTTTGACATTGAGTGGCGAGGCTGCAGGGTGACCCTCAAGGCGAGCAACGGGAAGTACGTGTGCACGAAAAAGAACGGCCAGCTTTCGGCGGTCAGCGACGGCGCTGGTGGGTAGCAACCCCTCCCCCTCCTATCAGCGTCTCAAGAGGTTTCTCGCCGTGACTGCGGGAGAATTTTATATATTATCAACTGTAGTATAATTCTAACCTTTCCAGCAGACTGTCCTGTTTGACAAGTATCACACCACTCATTATAATACCTTTTCTTATTGTACTTCCTTCCCCCCGACCACACCGCGCTCCTAAGGACACTCATTATAATACCTTTGTTTAATCAGCTGATTGCTGAAACCAAGAAGACAATTTTCCTGTAATCCATCACTTCACTGTCTCACAAATGTTTTGTTACATAAACCTCAATTCAAGACCACACAGATGGAAAAGTGGTGGCCGTGCAAACCTGTATGATCATTACTTTATTCTTCTTATTATTATTATTACTCCCTGTGCTTTTGAATTAAATGGTATTCAATCGTTTGTCCTATTATCAGATTGAAATTTCTTCATTAAGGATTAGATTGTTCTACAGTAGTGACCCTCGGTGCTGCTTAATCGTTCCAGGGGATGACGAGCTGTTCCTGATGAAACTCATAAACCGCCCGATGCTCATCCTTCGAGGGGAGTACGGCTTCGTGTGCCACCACAAGAACTCCAACACGCTGGATTCCAACCGATCGGTCTACGACATTTTCTCATTGCTGTTTAACGACGGCGCTTACCACATAAAAAGTCAGTGTTATGTCATGATTGTTTAGCACCGACCACATGCTTTTACTGTTTATCTACCCGACGAGTGGGAGATAAATCACACCTCATTTCCCTCTCCCAAGGTGTCGGTGGGAAGTTCTGGTACGTCTCAGGAAGCGGCTTGGTTTGTTCCGACGGAGACAAGGCCGAGGACTTTTATCTGGAGTTCCTGGAGCACGGCCGCGTCGGCATCAAAGGCTCCAATGGCAAGTACCTGCGCGGAGACCCGGGAGGCACGCTGAAGGGCGACGGCAGCACCGTGGACGCGTCTTCCCTCTGGGAATACTGAAGGCCCGCGACAAGAGGAGAAAGGAAGAACGGGCTACGACCCACTCATACCAATTTGTAATGCTCAGCCAAGCGCGCTGACGTGGACTGATGTGGACGGGGGAACACGCCCGCCTGTATGTATTTGTAATCCCAATCGTTGCCCCTTTTTGTTTCCTTGAAAGGAAGGAAGTGGAAAATTTGTAGGAAGAAATTTGTGTGTGTGTGTTTGTTTGTTACCCTTTTGTTTGTTTTTTTAAGTGATAATGCCAACACCAGCAAATACACAGTAAATCTGTATCTACATCCACACATCCCATAGGTAAATCCCCCTTAACTGCCCCTTACCGCCCTGTCTAGTTAATTGTGGTTTGGGAGAACTACTGCACTGAAAGCGCAGACATGGACTTGTTGATTTGACTTCCTCGTCCTCTATTCTGTCCAACACGACAGAACTGACGTACCCCACCCAAAGTTTCTTGTGTATAGCCTTTTTTTCTTAATTCACTGAACGCTTATTTGCTTTGGCGTTGAAGGGGCCTCGAAGATTGCCGTGGTAAAACTTATGTTCCAAAAAAAAGATAAAGAGCTCTGTCTTCAAATAGACCCGTATTCATATTACGTTCATGCTTAAAACACCCAGAGATTAGGAGCAAAGGGTCCACCGTGCAGGGAAAAGGACAACCTGGTCATTTAGTTATACTGTCGTCATTTATTTTCCAAAGAGGGTTTGGATTCTGCCGTAGTTGAAGTGTGAAAAGCTAAAAAGAATGTTTTTGTTTTTTTTGTGATGTGTTTTCAATGAATAGAGAAGCATATTATATAATATCATATTAAATTGGTTATCTCTGCTTCCTGTATGTCATATTTTAATATGTCTGATTTAACAATGATAGACATTTCGGGGGATTTACCCCCTTTTTTCTTTATTTTCTAATTTTCTTTATTTTTTAAATATATATAAATTAAAATATCCATACACTTACAAGTGCAGTGTGTAGAATTTAGTGGCATCTAGCGGCATCTAGTGGTGAGGTTACACATTACAACCAACTGAATACCTCTCTCCTCACCCTCCCCTTCCAAGCGTGTAGGAGAGCCCACGGTGGCCGCGAAAAACGCAAAAGGCCCTCTCTAGAGCCAGTGTTTGGTTTGTCCGTTCTGGACCAACATGGTGGTGCAACATGACGTTCCTCGTGGAAGAGGACCCGCTCCCTATGTAGATATAAACTCATTCTAAGGTAACGAAAACACAATTCTTATTTTGATTGATTATACACTAATTAATACATACTTATGAATATTATATTCCATTTCTGCCAAGTCCGTTCCGCTAGATGCCTCTAAATTCTACACACTGCACCTTTAAATTAAGATATACTTAAATACTAAAACACATGGTCTGTAGGGTAGCGTGAGGAAAGAAGTAATGCAGCAGTCTATGCCCTTCCAATCTTGGCATCAGCCATGCATGAATGAAATCAATTTGGGATTTTCCTGATCCCACCACTAGATGGCAGTATGTTGCTTTTCTTTGTATGTTCAATGCAAAACATCAAGCCAGTAACAGCAAACATTGCATTTTCAAATTGTTAGTACTTGTGAGCTTGTGTACATTCTAAATTTAAAGATCAAGTTTACATGATAAAAAACAATGAAGTTAAAATTGCCTTTAACTGGAACTGGACACCCTTGCAATATTATGGAGGGGGGTGGTGGGGTGGTGGCATACAATAAAGATATGTTTTGAAGTTTGGCATTTTCTAAATCCTTCCGGTGTGTTGTCGGTCTTGTGCCTCGGTGTTAAACGTAACATGCTGTGTTGGGGAAGCATAGCTTTGCAAGCACTGGCAGGTGCCCCCATGGTTTCGGATGTGCCCTCTTGGGTGCCCCTACAATGGGAAGAAACGTGATGTGGTGCCAGAGTGCCCTTCCAGTAAAGAAACCGTGATGTGGTGCCCAGGAGTGCCCTTCCCTTCTAGAAAGTCATTACATAACAAAACAGGAACTTTTATTTTGAAATTGAAAGGCTGTGCAACACATAGTCGGTGACCTAGTTTGGGTGTCCTAAGTCACATGACAGAAAAGCAATTTAAAAATTTTAATTGTGTCATGTAATTTGCAGACAGTCCCTAATACGCCATTGTAACTGCACGGGGACGCCATCAGCCGCTCTCCCCTATGAGGTCTGAACGAATGTCTGCTGAATATCGAAGCAACTTTACCACGGTCTTTTTCACTGGCGATTATTGCGTGTATTGCGAGAGAACGCAGAAGTATTGTGAGAGAAGCAAAACTGGCCCCAAATTATTTTCTCACCATGTCCCTAATACGGCTCCCTACGTACGTGACACACCAGGGGGAAAAAAACAGAAATGAAAACAATAGCTGTTATATTTGATTTTATTTTAACCAACTTTGCTGTTTGTGAACTGTGTAAATTAACACATTAGCTTGTATCTTGTATTTAATTTAATGTTGAACAGGGCACCTTTATTTTTTTATTATAAAATATGTTTTACCGTGATAATTGTCATTTTCTTCAATCATATAATTATTAGAGCTCCTAAAATACGTTATGTGTTTACGTAAATACGTAAAAAGTGTTTGCTTGAGCCAGTTGAAGGCACGGACAGTGGCGATTCTAGGGTCTGGGGCCTAGAATCTGACCTGGGGCCCCAAGCAGTTGCCTGCCTTGCCTGTTCACAAGCTGCGCCCCTGGGCACGGTACACATGCACGTGTGTGTGCACATGATCAGGATGCACAGGCATAGATTTCGGGAGGGTTAAGGGAGGGGATACGCAGAGGATACGTCCCCCTCAATAAAAACCGAATTGTCACCTGGTGCCTGAATTTTGTGTTTTCCTTTACATAGATAAAGACATTTCCACTATAAATTGATGCAAGAAATGTGTTTGACCCCCAGACCCCCCACTTAATGTGTCCCCCCAATGTTCAAACCAAACAATGCCGCTGTCAGGATGGCACCACCTCCACCACATTTTGAGCCAGGAAAAACCCTGAGAGACATCCCAATTCACACATATGGCCAAAAGTGAATTTTGCTTTGATTCCCCCACCCTGACCATCTCCCTACCTGATTAAGTTCCTCAATATCCAGTTCATTCTCATTGGCATTGTTTATGTGCATGTGAAATAAATGGTTAAATAGTTAATTGTACTGTATGTGTTTTTATTCCAGATGTATGTACTTTAAATCTGAGTCACATAATACAATATGCCCCTCAGATTGCCTGCGTCCGCCACTGTTTGCAAACTTTACACTGGAAGAAGTTGAACTACAGCAAAGCTACCCTAGGGAGAAGTCTAGTTTGGTTAACTAAAGCTACTAAAAAAATCTAATTGACAATGTACATGTGATATGAAATTAAAGTCACATGCCAGCAAAAAATGCCACTCAATTGAGTTTATTGCAAAAAGTGCCCACTTCACAGGTCATACATAAAGCAAAAAAATAAAATAGCCCATTATTCATGGGAAAGTGCAGGAATGTCAGCGTTGGTTTTGACACCTGCCTTCCAGACACTAGAGTCCAGGTGGGAGGGGTTGCAACAAGCAGGACTAACAGGTTAGCCAGGTCACTTCTAAAATAGCACGCAACAGCTTCTCTGAACATTTGTTAATAAATAGCAATAATCAATACTTATGACTAAACAAAACGATCCCATCTGGGCTTTGCACAAGGACAAAACTGCAAGGAATGTTATATTTTTGTTGTAAACAAATCTAGATTTTGTATTATCTGACGACAATTAAACACTAACCTTATTCGGGAGATTCCAATTAGGTATGAGGTTAGAGATGGTTAAGTTTAGGTATGAGCTTAGAGATGGTTAGGGTTAGGGTTAGGGTTAGGGTGTCGCCCATGTCCAATGGGACTATTGTTGGTTTTGGAACAATGGGCCGTCGGAACAATGGCATGGCACCCTGAGCAACACCTGCCCTTCTGCACATGCAAGTGTCAAGTGTGTGGTGGTGGCTACTTGACAGATGCATTGCCTGGGCATCCCTTCACAGTGGTCAGAGCCAGATATTATTTTATTGTGTATAAAAGAAAATCTGTTGCAATACAAACATCAGTAGACTATCCAGTCACAGCTTCCCCCTGTAATTTACCCCAGATTATAATGTTTACACAACATAGTATTTGAAATGAGCCGGTCGTCATTAACTCCTCTGAAACAGGTCTATGACTCAGCTCAGGGTTTTCCCATAAACCATCATTGTTATCATTGTTCAGCCTGGATCAGCCTGATGCCTTTATAGACTTTTTATCCTGCTTTCATGACTTCACTGCAAAGCCATACAGAGTTATCCTTTAAATAATATAGTCTCACAGTGAAATTCCTCCATGAAGAGGTACTGTATGTCATAGCGACTTGATTTTCAAACCTCAACATCATATCAATAGATTGATGATTCCATTCAAAGCTGGAGCCTAGAACGCAAAGGCTTTCAAGTGTGACTGTGATTGGGAAAGGCGATCTACTGATAAGCGCAAGTCCATATTTTTCTATTTTATGTTCGTTTTTACTTTTCTGGATGCATGTTATTCTGAGAGAAGTAGAGAGACCAGAAGCAGGGATAAAACGTATCTCCCCCCCGGAGATAAAAACAAATACAGAAATCAAAAGCAGAAGGAGGGAACTCTCACCATCCTCCCTGGCAAATCGCACCCTGGTTCTCCAGTCAGAAACATTGTTCAGGCAGGAATATTTCCTGGAATAGATGGTGACAGTAGCCAAGATGGACCAATCGATTAGTAAAGGATTCCGTGCAGCCAGTTAAATTGTAAATCCATAAGATCGTCACTTGAGGTGATGGGGATATTGCTGTTCTTTATTTTTTGCGAATATCCATGCCGCTGTCCGGGAAGCTGCACCTCATTCCGGGGACGCGATCAGCCGCTCTAGCCATCTGAATATCGAAAGGCTGTGGCCGTGACTGAATTATTATCAGTGTGTAGAATTCTGTGGCCACTAGCAGTGAGGTTGCAGATTGCAACCAACTGAATTCCCCTCCGTGTCCGTGGCGCTGCAAAATGGCGGCATCCGTGGAGGAGAATCTGCGGTGGCTGCGAAATTCGCGAAAAGCACGAACGTCCCTCTCTAGAGCCAGTGTTTTGTTTGTCCGTTCTGGGCTACACATGGCGGTGCAACATGGCGGCACCCGTGGAAAGGGGCTCCAGCCCCCATGTAGATATAAACGGCTCATTCTAAGGTAACGAAAACACAACAATTTTTATTTTAATGGGATTATACACTAATTAAAACATACGTATGAATATTATATTCTATATTCCATTCCATTTCTGCCAAATCCGTTCCGCAAAATGCTACTAATTCTCCAAACTGCACCTTTAACTCGTGGCCCACGATTTAATTATCTCATTCCCACGCATTACTAACATTACTAACGCAACAAAATAATGTTATGGATTACCACTTTAATCGTTTACATCCAACGATGTAGTCAAGATTTTCACACACTACGGCGCCATTTCTGCCCAAATGCTTTTCAAAATGGCACTTTACTTAATCTACAAATCTGACTTTATACAGTATAGGCCGACTACAGAATTAAGAGAGAGAAACCGTTTAATGGGGAAACACCCTTGGGGTTTAATCCCAGATCCTTTACACATGAGGGTGAGGTAGTTATGTGTTGCTTGCTCCTTCCTATAAAGCCCCATCCATCCACAACCCTCCCTCCACTTTGCGCTCTTGGACTCTTCTTAAATTTTATTTGAAGTCTGAAAAGAGGAGAAGTCCCTGAAGGATGCGGCACCGAGAGAGATCCAGCTGCAGCGCTTTTACGCACTGGATTCCTCCGAGCGCTGACGCGTCAGACTGTGCGCGCATTCTAAGAATATAGAGGTTGGTCGTGTGAGACATGAGGTACGGGCTGGTGATTCTCATGGCAGGGTTTGCGGGTTTACTGGGTTTTACGTTCCTGGCTGTGGCCATCGGGACGGACTACTGGTACATCATCGATGTGAACAAACCTAACTACACCGGTCGAGAGGAGCTCAGCTCCCATTCCGGGCTGTGGAAGATAAATGAAGGTATGTCATTCATAGGTCAATAGGGACTAACGGACAATATTCCACTACAGACACTGTTTAGTGTCACTTGTGTTGTTTGGGTGGGATCTGGGTGATGTTTTATTATTATTATTATTATTATTATTATTATTATTATTATTATCATTATTATTATTATTATTATTATTATTATTATTATTATTATTATTATTATTATTATTATCATCATTATTATTATTATACAATACAGCATCATCTCATTAGGCCAGGCTACGG
>OMKR01044481.1:0-12792 GCA_900302355.1 Cyttopsis rosea | reverse complement strand
GATAAGAACACGGCTGTGTGCAGATTGTGCCGCAAAGAATTTGCATATCACCGGAGCAACTCAAGCCTCCGTTATCACCTCAACGCTAAACATCTTGTAGCTAGCGTGGAAGCCAAAGCTAACGTTAGCTTAGCCGCCCTAATACGAGCGAGCGGAGTCGGCGACCCGCGCTCGACCGGATGACGGGGTTCAGAGCCAAGATGAGTAAGTCCACGTCTAACAAATTAACCAACTCACTGGCGCACTGGATTGCCGTGGACTGTAGACCACTTGCAGTGGTAGAAGATAAGTTGCTAGAAACGGTGCTACGGATTGCGTCGTCTGACCCAACTTATGAACTGCCCTGCAGAAAGACCATTTGACAAAAGTCCAGCAGCTTTACGACAGTGAAAAGGAAGCAAAGGAGTGTGTATTGGAGAAAGCCGAATACGTTGCTCTGACTGGGGATCATTGGACCTCGGTAAGCAACTGTTGATCAAACGTTATGGCCTATGTTGCAAAAGGGACTTTTGAGCAGGATATTGGAAGAATTAGAGGGATTTAGGTCAATGTTACTGTACCAATGTTACTGGTAACTGTTATGGCATCTGATGCAATGCAACAGTGTTCTGGTTTGTTCATACTGGATATTGGAAAATAAATAAGAGAAATTGAGTTCAATCAAAACTTGATAAAAATAAACACGATTTTGCTGCTTAAGCTTATGTATATGTGCAGTCATTGATTCATTTGTATACCAAAATCCATTTGAAATGAAAAAATGTTGCTTCTCGTGTCAAATATTGATATGCGATTAAAATGTGATTAATTGCGATTAATTAATTACAAAGCCTCTAATTAATTAGATAAAAAATTTTAATCGAGTGCCAGCCCTAATAAAAAGATTTTCTGAGCTCATCCCTTCTAAACTATCAGACTGCAGTGGCTCCTCAGTCTGGAGGTAACAACCCTGTGTTCCTCCAAAGAGGAGAAGGCGACAGAAAATTCTCTTAATGTTTGACTGCACCTATTTCCACTGTCAGAAATACAGTCAAGTCAAGACCTGGAAGATCAAGAGGGATTCCAGTTAAGCTGGAAATTTGCTGAGAAATGCTCAGCAGAGCCCACACATCACTGCCACAGAAGCTGCAGAAAACAGTAGTGGACACAGGTGAGCTGTACAATGCACTTCCACGGCAGAGCTGCCAGGAGGAAGCCTTTCCAACGACCTCAACACCAAATGAAGCGTCGGAAGCGGCAGAAGAGATCCTTGGGAAGCCTGACGCCTTTTGGAACAACGTGCTTTCGACTGACAAAAGCAAAAAGGAATCTTTTAGCCACAGCCAGAACCTACAGGTCGAAGGAAGACCAGATTCCATCAAATATCGAGAGATTCTAGAGGCTGATGCTGGAGAGTCAGCCAAGACATTGAACCCGGAGAGAGGTTGGGTATTCCAACAAGACAACGACCACCCAAGACCCAATTAACCTCAAAATCAACCGTGAAGACGGGTGAAGGTTTTGGAACGGCCATCGCAGTCCCCAGACTTGAAAATCTGATCTCATACATGCCATACAGGCAAGGACACCGAAGAATATTTCCAAACTAGAAATGTTCTGCAAGGAAAAAGGGGGAAATCCCAAAAGAAAGAATTGAAAGAGAAAGAGTTGGCTACAGGAAGTGTTTGCAAGCTTTTTAAATTGCCGAAGCAGGAGTTACAAGCACTAACTGACTTTTGCACAGGGCCCTTTCGACTATTTTGAAACGAAATTATAGATATTCCTTGTAACGTGCATTTTGAGCCGGGGGTGCCCAATTTTTGCATTCCGCCGTACAGTATATACCCTGCGATGTGACCGTGTCCGGCTCTACACCGCTCCGTCAGAGCTCTTAATCCAACCAGACAGGAGCATCGGGAGAGAGGAGGTGTGGGATCTAGCTGTCTGTCCCTCTCTCTTTTCACCACCTGTCCCTCTATGTTTAGGTTGTTAAACCACAATAATGTTGATTCTCTGGTTTGACATCTGTCACATCAGATGCCCTCAAAACAGACTGCATCTAAAGATAGAGAGTAGGTGTTTGTGCATGAAAGTCTTAGCTCGCATTTAGCATATGGTGTGTGTGTGTGTGTGTGTGTGTGTGTGTGTGTGGGAAAGTTATGAGGGAGTTTTGACACTACACGGCAGTGCTGTTGAGATGTTTGAAAGTGTATGAGGGTGTTTCAGCAACTACGTCCCAGCAGTGAAATTTGGGATTTATGTTAAAATGTGTCATATGATGCTTGATAAATATATACACAGTGTTAAATAAGAACTAAAAAATAATTACTCAATAATGTGATAATATATTAATATTACGAGGCATTTAATGGGTCCGAAGACCACTTATGTTCATGTCCCACAACTGCGGTCTCAATTCAATGACAACAACATTATTTCAAATGAAAATGTTTCACATAAATATTTCTTTAACTGCGGCCCGCTGCCCGTTTTTAAATGGCCCGGCGTGAATTAAAAAAATTGCACTGTATGTACATTGCACTGCTGAGTTTATTTTGTTATTTGTTTTGTTATTTTTATAGTTATTTTGATAGAAAATGAAGTTTCGATGGCACAGGGGTTTTTCAGTCTAAAAACACAGTTTTTCTTGCAGTGTAACTGGTTGGAAACTCCTGCGGTTAATATTGTTATTGGCCCTGACATATTTTTTGGTATGTAGCCCACAACCAAAAAAGTTTGGCCACCCCTCATTTACACCATATTCAATTTTTTCCTTTTTTTGTTTAATGATCAGTTATATGATATTTTCATGTAAATGCCGCTGTCCCACACTTTCGCACATTTTCAAAGCCAAACAAATGTAGTTTCTATGGAAACAGAAGTTGGCAAGTGAGCACATGGGTGACAGGTTGGGCCACCAAGGAAATCAAGCTGCCCGTTCCGGATTAAAATCTTAACGACTATTTGCACTTTTGTGTACCTGTTCATATGTATTACAGACTATGGATTCATGGGATAGTTCAATTAAAATTCATAGATCATAAATTCAAAGTGACCGTAGTTGAAGAAACACCCATATATTTTCTACAAAGCATCATTATTTGCTAATAGATAGATTAGCCAACCATCTATTCATCTGTCCATTCTTTCCATTCATTGAAATGTCCCTCCATCAGATCCATCCATCTATCCATCTCTCCATTGACTTGTGTATTACCGTCTGACGCAGGGCTTCTCCAGATGTTAAATGAGCCGCATCTGTCGTCCCCAGAGTGTTGAACTGGAGAGAGAGAGAGAGAGAGAGAGAGACTTGTGAAATACAAGCGGCGGCTACAATTATTTCTGGCCTGGTGGCTTCACTTGTCCCTGAGCTTCTGCAGGAGACCACTGCTCCTGAATAAATCAACACAGCACAGTGCATGTGTCTGACACGCGCACACACACACGCAGAAAAGCTCAAGGGGCTGAATAGCTGTGGCTACACTAACAAAACAAACTCCTTGTCTGACACTTTCATTATATACATGGACGGATGGATGGCTGGATGGATTGGCAGGCAGAGGAAATAGACAAGCAGACAGACCGATATAACAAGACAGACATATGACAAGATAGATAGACAGGCACAGACAGACAGACAGTTGGATCGATGGTCTCAGACTCAATGTGTCCAATTCCAGCTCTGTGTGGCGTTGCCAGGATTGCAATTAAGCCTCTGAAGAGTTTGTGGATATTATTTGATCACCGACCTCTTAATGCACGGTATCCATCTCTCATTTGCATCAAATTATTTTGTCTCATTTGCATCAGGTCTGAAACGTCACGTGCGACTCAGAGCTGATGTGTTGTCCTCAGGCGGGTGTTTATTGTGTTGTTACCGCTTACCCCAAAATGACACAAGGTCCAACCCAGGCCAAGCCTCGATCCCGTGACTTGCCTCTGTAGAGAGAATGTAAAACGAGGGGCATGTGATGTTTTGAAATGTCTACTGAAATATTCATCATGCATCCATCACTGAGCAGTTTTCGCAATCTCTTGACATTCTAGTTAGGAACTAGCTATTCCAGTTACTGTCACATCCATGTAGTTATATTTCCGTCCAGTTACTGGATCATTTTCCCACAAAGATCTGTCACATCAGCCCTGTTTACACAGCCTATCCAAGCCGGCATCGTTGTGAATTTACTCGGAGACTTGGATGGATGGGGGGGCAGAGTTGACCCACCTCTGTACCGTCAACGAAGGTAGTAACAGAGGCGAAACGGAGCCGGAACGCCGTCGGTATACAAAGGGACAGCGGCAAGCCGGCTCAGGGGAGTGACCTTCTGGTGACCAAGCGTTTCATAGGTCGGAGGAAAAAGAAAAAGAAACTCCACTCGGGAGCTGCGTCTTGTCACAACACTGCAGATATTCCTCTAAAATTCCAATTCGAATTTATATGCTTTATAATTTTATAATTATAATATGAAGAAGAAAAATAATAAGAATAATATTATTGTTTTTTAATAATATTTTTAATGCTCAAAATTACACACGTCCTTTACGGAGTTCTGTATGGAGTCCCGGACGCAAGAACCCAGTGTTATTAAATCAGTGATCATTTTCAACCTGTTCAAATAATAAATACAATATTAAAATAATAAAACAGCCTCCGGAGAAGGAAGGATCTTTCTCCACCGGGTCTATTCAATTAATTATTTTAAATAATTTTTATAATTTAAAATAATAAAGTTATTAAATCGTTGTGATCATTTTCAACCTGTCTTTCCGGCCGACGCTGTTGTGTACGTCACGCGCCATGACCACGCCCCGTGATTCCGGAAAGGCGGCTTAGCGGCACGCTGTCTAAACTGCACACACCAGGGTGGCAATTTGCCGTCTTTGCTTGGTTCTGTGTAAAAAGGCAAAGCCGGCATATTGACGGGCTGTCTTTGCGGCATTATTGCGGAATCCTCTGTGTAAAAGGGGTAAAATAAAATAAAAACTTTATTTTATTAATATAAAAAAATAATAATTATAATCAAGGATCCATCTTTTGTATTTATCCGCAGGAATTCTAAGAGCAAGTCAGTATGCATGCATATTTTCATGTGATCTGGTTTGTCCGCATAAATACTGAATGTGAGAATAAGAACAAAACACTTTGCCGAAGGTCTGAGATTCATCATGTATAATAAGATGCGCACACGCCGCTAACACGGGTCACCTCCTGGTTTTCAATAGATGAGCAATCATTAGGTTTGATTGTCAGACCAGATTTTAGTTTGAGTTGTGGTCGTGAGAATAAAAATATAATGACATGCCCGTCACAAGCCCCTCTCATCTCTCTCACTCCAGACCTAAAGAGATGAAAAATGAGTGAGGGCGAGCTTCAGAAACTACACAGGGAAAAATGGAAAACTTGGCAACAACACAATATAGTGGAAAAATGATTGAGGATCGCTGCGGTGCTTATGTAATATTCATGTATTCAGAATGGATTTAAGGGTTGTTTGGCTCAGACTGGGCTGAGCTGAGATGATTGGCTCTCAGAGTGCAGTTGTGTCTTTATGTGCGTTAGATGTGGATGTAAGGTGTGTTTGCAAAGGGTTTTTGTAGAGTGCGCATCTGAGGCAGAGTCAGCAGACATTTTGACGCATTTATAATAAAGAGTGGTCTCTTCTTTGAGGGTTAGATGCGGCAGGCGGCTTCCTTAACGTTACTGATGATGTGGCTCCGGCCTGCAAATCAATCTGCGTGGCAGCGAATGGCAAGTTCTCAACATAATTGTTTATTTCACGACTACTTTAAAAAAAACCTATGTGTGTGTGTGTGGGTGTGCGTGCGTGCATCGCAATCAACAATCCAACTACTCCAAGAAAAAATTGATTGTGCTGCATATTTATGCATTCAAACATGTACACCCTAGTGGGTGTACATGTTTGAATGGAACAGCCATTTGCTACACTAAATGCCCTGTTTTCCTACTTTCCGTTGGGTTTATACATTATACACAAACACAACTATCGATTTTTTTATTCAAATTATAACTTTTCAGAGCCTCTCAGTATTCTATTTCATGGAAACATCTTACCATCCCCCACTATACCATACCCTAATGCAGGGATTTTCAAAATGTTTTAAGGCGAGGCCACCCTTACGAGATGAAGCTCTAGTTGAGGACACCCCCCCCCACCCCCAAACCAAAATAGGGAATACTGGATATGTAAACACCTACCTGCCTACATTAAACTGCCATGTGGCTTAAAATTTAACTTAAAATGAGAAAAAGCAGCAAATATTACAACAAAAACACCCTCTTTAGTGAAGTTTTTACAACATATGTAAAACAAAAAAGCGCAACAAATGTGAATGTAGGGCCATGTAACGTAACACAACATACTGTAAAATAATAACACCATCACATTTTGCAAAACAATTACCACACCACACCACAAAACAAGATAAAACACCGCTTCCGATTTACCAGATGTGGTTCTCTAAGTATTGTTGTATTGAATGTAATGTGTGAATACAACTAACAACTAATGAATAAACACTGGAAATACAACTAGAGGGCTGTGCACCCTGCACACTGTGTAGGGTGAGTCAGCCAGAGAGGCTTGTGGACAAACTCATTTTTGTTGCCCTGGAAACCGCTTCTCAACTGCCAAATATGAGAAAAGTGGTGAGAAAATAACCGCAGTTTAAAGGAAAAAAAGTGAATAAAAGTAGCCGACCGGCCTGAACAACTCTGCTGGAGACCCAGCAATCATGAGGTGGATGGTGCTTGTTCTCCACCGTCGCCAGAACTTTGCTCGAGAATTGGCTTCCTGCTCTCTCCTGTTTCGTCTTCTGAGTTTCTTTCTCTTCCTTTCTTTGGTTTATTCTTCATCGCTTTATTTATACTTTCCTTATTGTGTCATTGTCTACAAATATTTGCCTCGGTAGGGAGTTATTTTGTCTCGCCGACCCTAGATCAGCGAGAATCAAGTTCCTCAGAGCAAACAGTGCACTGGCTGTTCTGCTGCACGGTCAGTTGTTTTTTCTCATATTAATTTGTAAAAAGAAGGACTGACTACGATTTTGACGTAGAATAAAATGTTATGTGAGGGCGCTGTGAGGCACCGTCCAGTCTCTGCCGCCGCCTACATTCAGACGGCTAGTTTTTAATTCATTTGACTTAATTTCCAGAAAAGATTCTCTAAGAAGCTCGACACTGGATTCATAACCACCGGAACCGTGGCATTGCACGCATCTAATTATTTTTTATATATAATTTTTTATTCTGACATTCTTGTTTGCATATTGGCAATCTTGTTGTATATCTGTATATTTTATTACATTGACCGATATTGACACCCGCACCAAGAAAAGTTCATCAGAACATCTTGCACTAGGCAAATGAAGATTCCGACTCAGGAAGATGTATCATTTCCGGTTATTATAGATTGACAG
Organism: Cyttopsis rosea; assembly: GCA_900302355.1. Taxonomy (NCBI): domain Eukaryota; kingdom Metazoa; phylum Chordata; class Actinopteri; order Zeiformes; family Parazenidae; genus Cyttopsis; species Cyttopsis rosea. The sequence goes on along the minus strand of OMKR01044481.1, from coordinate 5,376 downwards.
CTCCAGTTTGACTGATAGTCATCATGTTTTACAGTTAAAAATTGGGTTCATGAGACACCACATTGCATGGCTGGTCTCTCCCTGACAGGTCTGAGATTTACCTTTATCCATCCTTCTGGATATTCTCTCTGGATCTCCAGAGGGAGGTAGAGCAACAAGACAACAACAACAGCAATCTTCACTCACACCAGTGTAGATTATATTGCAGAGATGACAAGGTGTTCACCATATGGTTGACTAATCAATACATGTCACAGTCGCAGAACATTTGGGCTTTATAATGAAATATTCTGCCTCAGAACATGGCTGATTGTGAGTGTTTCAAGGAACAATTTCTCAATACTATCTTAAAAAGCAGCCTACAGCCTTTCGGCGGTCGATAAGTCATTTATTCTGACGTGGAATAGATCTGTTCTCTCTCTTCATGGGCACATAGTACGATTTTAACCTGCGCCGCAGGTTCAATTTCAGGTTCAATTTCTCAATTTCGACACTCTTTTCAGTGCCGTTATTTATCTGTGTGCTCTGTGAGCGACAGCGACGGCGAACAGACATCCAAAACTGTACCCAGTTATTTTTGCATCTCGATGTTCCATCCGCCCTCATGGTGAAAATGGCACCGTCCCCCACTGTGTGGACAAGTCGCAGAGCTGCAGAGCCAGGAGCCAGGAGCGTAATGATGGCTGTGCAGGCATCGCTAGGCAAAGTGTTAGATGAACTTGTCACACCTTGTTAAGGGACGGACGCCTCGGGGGACTGGCACGCTGTGAAGGATACTCTGCAAACACATAAAGTACATACATACTTGGACTAGGACTGGGCGATATACCATTATAATATCAATATTGTGATCTGGGACTAGATATCATCTGGGATTCATCATCGTAATGTGGTGATCTAGTTAAATACAGTCAGTAAAGTAATGCAACCTTCTGAACTTCACACACAGACACAGTTTACTGTTTTCAAGTGTGTGGATTTGGTGTACCACGATTTATCACTGTTTTGTGTGGTTTTATGTGTCGTTTATCACGTTTTTGACTGCTTGCAACAACAACAAAGAACAAGGTTTAAAAATTCAAACAAACAGGTTGCGGGATTCGTCCACGTTGCAGTGTCAGCGCGATGAAGACACTGAGGGGCTCGTTCACAAAAAGGATTGTGTGGCTTTTGCGGTCGCTAAACCTGCATAAATTAGACACAAAAAAAAGCACAAAGCACCCGCAAATCGTGAAATGCACCGGCAACTGCGCTGCCACGTAAATAGCGTCACTGTGCTCCGGTGCTATTTGCATGTATTTAAATGAGGTAATATGCATGCATTTGGCGCAAAATTGGTCCCTTTCTATGCAAATGAGCCTCGTTGCAAAAAAAGTCCAATTCAAAAACACTAATAGCCACATGCAGTTAGAGTGAAAATTATTAGCGTCTTCAGAGAGCTGGTGGTAACTGAAGCACATTTATAACGGTGTAACACCCAGACTTTCCAGTGATCAATATCTATATATAATATGTTAACATTATTATATATATATATATATAATTATTATTACTGTCACGGCATCCGAAGGTAGCGATGCCTTGAACGGGTAGCAGCCCGTTGGTTTTCTAAACACACTCCAACAGCAACCTTGTTGAAACTTTGAATAATTTATTGTACAAAAATGGGGTTAGAAACGTTGTCAAAAACGGTTCCATAATTCCTATTGAACTCAAAAGATATCGAAAAAAACAACTAGAAGTTATAGGGAATAGCGATAACGTTGTCAAAATTGGCATTGAACCACAGCCTCAACCCGTCCGACACTGCTGCTGCAGCGGCGAAAAGATTGAGGACCATGGACAGCTCTGCTCAGACCCCATTTTTATTGGAGGATGGATGCAGTGACAGGACGCGATGACAGTTGTCATAAAATACAAATGAATAAAGCTCCTCTACATGTCATTTTTGAAAATTTTACATGAAACAACAAAAACAAGAAAGAATATATGAAAAATAAGGTATATATACGGTATATATATATATATATATATTACTTTATATATATATATATATATATATATATATATATACAGAAGAGTATTAGGGCCACGCAAAAAAAACACACCTGTGTTTCGAGAATAAACTCCAAATTCCGAGTTTAAAGTCAAAATTTCAAGAATAAAGTCGGAATTTTTAAGTCAAAATTAAGTTTTGAGAATAACGTTGGAATTCCAATGCAAGGGGAGGCCCCGGCCACTTGCAATTGCAAAAACGTCGAACAACAGTTGAACGACAATACTACGTTTGTTGTATTTCGTTTTTACCTTTAAAGCTGATGGTGCAGAGCTTTCTCCCGACCCGTAACCAAGCAGCCTTGCCCGATGTTCATCCCTGCAAAGCACACATCCTGTTGTTCTCTCTCCCTTGTTCATGAAATATCGCTGTTCCAATACAGAGTGGCTATGGGAGAGGAGCAAGGTGTTCTTCTAGAGGGAGGGAGGCCACGAAATTTAACAGGAGTTAGGATCACCAACAAACCTCCTGACCACAAAAGCAGCTGACCTCTGAAATTTATGACATCTTGTAATTGGGAATGCTGCCTGACTTAGTGGATCGGGAGAGCCGGAGTCCTTGGCTGAGAGTGACCAACTGTATTACAACACAACCCATAGTACACCGGGGGGCTGACTTTGTGACTGACTATGTGATTTTTGAAAGGCATGTTCATCTCCCGGTTAACCGAGCGATGGCGGTACCACCAGTACTGACCCACACCCTCCAAGGTTTGGTGCGAGAACACTACTGTTCCCTGAACAAGGTATATCAACTGGAGCACTAGAGCACAGTAGAAAGAGAAAGACCAAACACGCAACAGGTGCCAAGCTGCCACGTCTCCCTTACGTCAATGTCCACTAGTCCTAATTTTATATTTCTAGCGAGACATTACATTACAAGTCACTTACCAAATGCTTTAGTCCAAAGCGACTTATAATAAGTACATTGGAAATTATACATGGAGTGAAACGTAAAATGGAATTCAGAGCACAGCGCGACAGACGCCGCCTGTCTGGACTGGTTAGAGATAACTTCATTTGGTCTTCCACTCAATTTTCCTGGATAAGCTTGACGGAGATCATTAAGTGATCTTTTAGCTCCTTCCTTGTTCATATGACAATTTACATTTAAATTTAACCACTGTCTTCCCAGCTTCCCAGTACACCAAAGGCATGGAGGTCAACATTTGGTTGGATTGATTGATTGATTGATTTTTTTGCTTTCCCATGAGAGGATGATATGCATATACAGTATATGCATAACCCTGTGCATGCCACTGTTTCAGGATCACACACTGTTTTCACGGCGCTTTGGCTCTTTCACTCTACCTTACAGGGGATTAAAACGATCTTTTTGCTAAATTACACTAGTATACTGGGTTATGCCCTATAATAAATGAGATACCATCTTCACAACAAAAGACACCCAGCAATTTCTTGATACCACCCTCTTTCCAAACCATGTTGACAAAAAAAAAAATCTTTTTGCTGTTCCTAATATTCTGGGATTTTCTCCCTGATTATTTTTTGAAACATCTTGGCCCTGTCTACCTTTCTTGTCCCTCAAATAATGCAGGGAGTTGATCTTTTCATACGCTGGGGAAAGAGGGGCAGCAGTGGAAAGGAAATAGTTGTTGTTGTTTATATGTTATAGAATGTGTAGTTAAGTAGTACGTCTTATATTTGCTATCAGTAGAAACAGAATATTGCACAGCGTTGCTTTAATGCCTAATCCACAATATCCCTCTTTGTAAAGTGCTGTGGGTGAGAAAATAACTGCTTAATGCCTTAAAATGCAATGCAAAGCAATGGTAGAGGGAAAAATCAGGCATCAGAGAGAATAAGAATTTGACAAATGCAAAATGGGTTTCAATTGATGGATATAAATTGGTGAGTTGATGGTAATGCTGAATTTTATTTTGACAAATTGTACTGCAGGGTCTGAACAGCTAATGCGTTCAGTTGGCAAGTGTGAGTGACTATGAATTAATTAAAGTCATCTCCGTTCAGTAAATCCCCATTAACGTGAAAGATCCTAGTGTAATGGATGTTACAACAACAGCTTTTGCTTGATTTGGGTGTGTTGGAGTATTGGCAGCCATGGGGGCAGTGGGGCAGTGGTGGGGTAAAGTTCATGTGTATTTACTTGAGTACTGCACGTAGACAATAGGTTGAGGTGCTGTAATGACAAGAATTAATAAATTTTTGCATGGAAACACTTTTCACTCAATTTTCTGTCAGTGTAATACAATTTCAATGCGGAATTTGTCACACATGCTGTTAAAAAGCCAGTCATAGACTGACAGTGGGGCTGCATAGTAGGTACAATGCTGCACAGTGGTATAAGTTACCTTAAAGCTAGGGCCACATTATATGATTTTCAAGATTTTCAATTTTCAACGATCTGAGATCAGGCAGAGTCGTAGTAGTCCAGGGTAGTCGTATGTGTGTGTCGTTCACGATTGAAAAAATCATCTAATGTGGCCCTAGTTTAATACATTATAGATCTTCTAGCACACAGTTTTACGTCCCAGAGGTTTTCTTGTGGGATTCAACCATTTTTCAAGTATCTGCATTCTGTGCTTAAATATTTGTAAGTATTTTGGAGTGAAGGTGTACTGAAAACTGTCAAAGTTTACTTACTTAAAACTTTCACCCCATTATAGCTTAAAGACAAATATCCTACTTTTGACTCATCATACAGTGTAGATCCTCTAGCACACAATTTTACGTCTGTGTGCCAAATAAAAAATTCTCCCGGAGAGGTTTTCGTTTACCATGCACCCGGGGGACGGCGCAAACTTCCGAGTTAACAAAGTTTTGCACTTTTTTTTGACGATATCAGCATTCATTAAATATAATTTCTGGGAATTTTGTTGTCTACGTAGGTTAAACGATCACGGTCAGCCATGCCCAAACCAGGTAAATTCCCTGGAGAGACGACTTGAAGCTCTATCTCCCTCTCTCTGCACCGCGTCATATTTACTGTGGCTCTTTTTCGACTCAAGCACTCAGATTATCTCTGCATAAATATACAATTTAACGCTTTTGTGAGTCACTGATAGGCTGTGAAGACGGTCCCACAACAAATCAAAACCACTTCTTCCATTCGCATGTTTCTTTTTCTCTTTAATAATGCATTAACAGGTGCAGGGAAAGATAACTCTCACCAAACACGGACAACAATGCCACGTCGGCCACCTTGTCCCTTGCCCCCCTCATTTTGGAAGAGAAAAAAAAACGGAATTTCCCTGTGGACGTACTGACAAGAGGTCACTGATACTGCCATTTGAAGCTGAGCCGAAATTTTCCCATCGTCCAATTTCATGGAGACGGAGA
>OMKR01044479.1:0-11609 GCA_900302355.1 Cyttopsis rosea | reverse complement strand
GTGCAGTCATTATTTGTAAAGATTAAAAGCTACTTTCCTACATGTATGCCACTGAGGCCCAAATGGCAGCTATATGGGCGGTATTCCACGTACTTTCTGTTGCCATTGCTTTTAGTCCGTCATGCTTTTATATAATGTGTTTCATCTGACGATAAAACTGGTTCTATATATTACCTGAAGTTTGGTATAAAGAAGCAATAATCTCTTACTAAAATGGGTAGGGAGATGTTCGTTATTTCAATCCATGCCGAGGCAAATCGTACATTGATTGTACTGATCTCCTTTTTTGTGTCGGGCTGGGGATGTTGCAGGAGGTCCCAGAGCCCGAGCAGCCTCCAGAGGTGGAAGAGGTTCTGACAGAAGAGCAGAAAAAGCAGCTTGGGGAACTGCAGCTTTTTAAGAACAAAGAGGGCGACGTCTCCATAGAAGTAGGTCTACGTAGATGCCTTTTTGTGTCTGCTTTCATGATTCATTGATTATTCAGCACTGAGAGATCTCTCACCAAGGTCACATTGGCAAAAGTTATTGTATGCAGAAGGGTATCTAGTACTTTATAGATGGATAGATCTATATATATATATATATATATATATGACCCGTCATATCTTGGACATTATGTAAAGCTTAATTTAACTGTACCCTCTTGGCCAACACACACTGAGTTGTAGCATCCTTTTTATTTTACATGCTCGGTGTTCAAACTCACTTGGACACTTGGTAATGGACGATATTCTTCTTTCATGTTTGTAGGTCGCCGATGATACAAAAGAAAAGCGGACGCTTGTTCACAAGGCGGTCAAGACCCAGTTTCCTGGTCTGGAGACAAAGACCGAGGAGAGGGAGGGTCGTAAGTTCATAGTGGCCTACCACGCGGCTGGAAAGAAAGCCCTCGCAGGTATTTTGAACATACCTCCTCATCTCGTGTTTTTTTTTTTTTGTTGTTATGCAAGGAACATTTCACTGGAACTGTTCAATGTAATTTATTTCCTACATGTTACATACCAGTCATCCATTACAGCTAAAATCCAGTTCATAGATGCATCCCTGGCGGTACTACAGCTCATTTCAATTGTCTATTATTGCCTCTCTTGATGGTTATCAGGAATATGTTTATCAATAGATTAGAAGTTTAACAAAATTGAACGAAATCTACTGGAGCCCTATTATGAAAAGCTCAATTTTCAGTGCTTGTGTACATACATTTGGGTCTTTCATTGGCCTACTAACACACAAACTGTGAAATAACACAACCCAGTCAGTTTTTTGTTTTTTCAATTGTTCTATCTCAGTTGTTCCGATTTGTGTCTCAACCCTACGTCACGTTGAGTCTCAGTAGAATTAGAACCACCCCCCGTTTCCCCCATCTGAGTAACTCCACCCACGGCTAGAGCCCCACCGGAGTAGACTCACTCGCGAGTCCGGTGGCTAAGAGCTAAGTTAAGGGCTGAGCATAGCAACCGCTCTGTTGTTGACTGCACAGAGCAGCACACATCTTTTGAGTGAAGATTTAGCAACTGTATTGCTTATTTCTTGCCTCAAATTTGTTCAGAAACAGTTTTTGGTGGACTGATAAGGTGGAATTAGTGAATGTTTATACAGAACCGGGACAAACAGTTCCAGGGTGGGCGTGGTTAGCAGCAGCATTTTCATTTAAAGCGACACACAGAAACAGCCTGTCAGGAGCATGGAGGGATAGAGAGACATGTTAGAATAAATAATACATAAAGTGGTATTTTCAGTAAAACACTTAAAATATATGTTTTGGGGACCTCAGAGACCTATAAAGCAGCTTGCGGTTGAACAGGAGCATAATATGGCTCATTTAAAGTCAGTATTTGCTGTCTTTACCTCACAAATCCAAGGTCCAGTAAAGTTGGAGTCTACTCGGTACTTTAGAGTATTGAGTATTTTGATGCATGCCCTTGTTTGTCTTAACTTGGCATATTCTTCCCTTTGTGCATGTTGCGCATAATGGAGATCAAGATCATAACATGCATGCAGGGATGCACGTGCACGGTGGCAGACCTGCATGTTGCTGAGCAAAAAAAACGGATAGTAGTATCTATCACCAAATCATGGTTTACAACTTTTTTATGCATTTAGAACTTGGGAGTTTGAAGCAAGCTTACATGTCTTGCAGTGGTTTTGTATTGACCATCATTCTATCCAGTAGAATGCTACACAACCTTTTAAGACCTGAAAAAGAATATATTTGTTTATACAGTTTGAGCCAAAATGATGGCTGCCTGCCATGTCAATCTTGCAGCTCCATTGCAAAGACAACGTTAAACTCCACTGCGATAGGCCCTTGCATGCAGAGCTCACTCCTGGCAGCTTTTCCAAAAATCTGTAAGCAGCCGTTTTTAGTAATGTTCTTCTATCCTCCTTTTGCTGTTCTCTGTGGGGGATAGAGGTCAAAGCAACTGCAGGTAAGAACTTAATGTTCACTCAGAACAAGGGGAGCGTTTTTCTTGTTCTTCTTTATGGCTTGCAAAACAATGATTGAAAAATGGTGTAAAGCAGAACAGGTTTCATTTGCTTAATTAAAACCTTTAAGTCATTTACTCCCTATGGTAACCCTTTTTCAGCTATAAGTGAACCTTTTGGATTATACGGGGCTCCCTCAAACAAGTCAAGGTGGAGCTAATTTAGTCACTACTTCTAGAGGATTTGAGCTTAATGAATGGTTATCTGCTTCCATCAGAACATTTTAAGTAACATCCATTTATCTGTCTCCATGTAAGCTCCAAGGAAACACTCGTGGCCCAAAAACCGCGGCAGTTTCTGCCACTTTGTCCTGTACAAGGAGAACAAGGACACCATGGATGCCATCAATGTGCTCTCCAAGTTCCTCAGGTCTGGACACGCCACAGTTCACTTATTCCATATGTCAATCTTTTATACAATGTACAGAGAGAGAAAAAGAACATTGCCTTTTTAATGAGGGAGACTTGCTGAGGAACTTGTTTCCCATTAAAAAGTTGAAGGCCGCTTTCATTCTTATATATTAATATGCATTTTCTTTCTCAGGCTTAGACCAAATGTGTTTTCCTACATGGGGACCAAAGACAAGAGAGCCATCACTGTACAGGAGATTGCAGTTCTCAAGTAAGTGCAGAGTATTAAGTAATGTGTTAATTCAAAAAAAGATTTCCAAAAATGATAGATGATTTGGTTGTACATTTTTGTATGATAACTTGTATGATTTTTTTTTTGTCTCCTCAGGATCACGGCAGAGAGGCTATCTCACCTCAATAAGTGCCTAATGAACTTCAAGCTTGGAAACTTCTGTTATAAAAACCACCCCTTAAAGCTGGGGGAGCTTCAGGGGAATCACTTCACTGTGGTCATCAGGTCAGTCCTTGCTAATGGATGCCTCATATCATTATAACAATTTTAATCACTGTTCACTCTGCGGTTGAAATTGGATGTTCACAACCTCCAATCAAACATACAAAGAGTGTATCACAGTTGATGTGCATCCCACAATTCTTTGCAATCTAAAACAATGTGGCCTAATTTAGGCATTCCAGAAAATCTTAATTTGTGAAAAACAAATTCATAAAATGACACAGGATGATAACAAGAGTCAAATAACAGGCAAAAGATTACTTTTAAGATTACCACCTTTTGTCAATGATGCTTACAGCGTAAGAAATCAAACTATTTATAAATTACAGCTTAGACAATATCAAATGGAAGAAAATGAATTAATGACAAATGACAAAATTAAGTTGTTGGAGGAAATCATAATGAATATATCTTATTTATACATAATTTAATTAAAACCATTTCACATATGTTGTAAAACAATTGAGAGGAATAATTTTTGAATTCAGCATTCATTCCATTGGAATAATTTAGGTCCTCTGGAGTTTCCTTCATATTTGGACTATTAGCCATCTTAATTATAGATTGTGTAACTAGTTGACAATCAAGCTGTCAAGCCTTTCTTTGTCCATTAGCACCCTGAAGTTCAATGACAATGTATCTGCAGTCAGCGCTGAGGAACACTGTTTCTTCTTAGGCGGTGAATCGGACATCCTTTGTTTGGTTGTTTCCACACTAAATGTTTGTACTGTAATTGAATTTCTTCAATTGTTTTGCAACAATTTTTGATCCCAGGAACATCTCAGGAACAGAAGAGCAGGTCCAGCAGGCCATGACGTCCCTCAAGGAGACAGGCTTCATCAACTACTATGGCATGCAGCGCTTTGGCACCACAGCCGTGCCCACGTACCATGTCGGACGGTAGGGAAATTGAGCGTTACAGTTCAGTGATTGAGCTGGTGGTCTTTTCTAGAGTGACTGTAAATGTACTGCCAGGGTGTTCCTTCCAACACCCAGACTACACCGTTGCCTGGGTGTTTGGTGTTTGCTGGTGTCTGGTGTCTGGGCAAGACCAGTCACATAAAAGTCAAGTGACATTTTCTCCTTTTGTATGGGCCAGGGCCATCCTAAAAAACGACTGGAATGAGGTGGTGGATTTGATTCTGAAGCCTAGACCTGGAGGTAAAGTTTGTTTGCTTTATGTTCTTAACTTATTCTGGGACAGACTGTGAGTGAGATGTGGCTGAAACCATCCTAATTTCTTTCTCGTACTTTCTATGTTCTCAGCGGAGAAAGGCTATCTGGTGCGCTGCAGGGAAGAGTGGGCTAAAACCCAGGATCCAGAAGCTGCTCTGAAGAAGCTTCCTGTAAAGCGCTGCGTGGAGGGCCAGCTCCTTAGAGGCCTGTCCATGTACGGCAAGAAGAACATTGTCACCGCTTTTGGACTGGTGGGTGTTTCTCTGATTGTCTCATAAAACTTACGAGTCGGTTTTGCCTTTAGACAGAAGACCATTTTAAAGAAATAAAAGTAATAATCCCCCTCTTCCTTTTTAAAGATCTATCCTAAGTGCTTTTGCTGGAGCCTCATCACAGCAAAGTGACTTTATAGAGTTGCTCAGTGACTAACAGCATGACTGTTGTCGTTGTGTGTTATTTCTGCTGCAAATAATAGCAGAAAAAGCATGTCTTTTAGTTGTCAAACATGCTGCATCACATAATTTGTATTTATATACATTATCATCCAGCGTGCTTGAGTATGTGAGTAAAGCTTTTTTGGACATATGTTGTTGTTTTGCTCTCTGGTGGACTCTCTGTTAAGGCCGTGTGCACTCTCATTCCAGATCCCTCGTAACAACCGTCTCATGTACATCCACAGCTACCAGAGTGTGGTTTGGAACACCATGGTGAGCCGCAGGATCGAGGCCTTCGGCCTGAAGTCCGTGGAGGGCGACCTGCTGCTCAGAGGAGGTCGGTGCTGTTTGAGTGAAGTCGTGGTCAATTAACAAACTGGATTATTCACCTAATATGATAATCATGGATTTTGTTTCATTTCACATTGTCAACTTTTTAAGCACGGACCATGGTTTTGGATAAAAATTCCTTTTAAAAGTAGCTGACTGTACTGTAGAGTTAATATTTTATTGAAGTGATGGTCATCTCTTTCAATGAAATGTCAGATTTATAATCTGTGACATTAGAAAATTTGTCATAGTACAGAACTACGACTTCAAACTGCTTACCACACAATGTCCCAATTGTTTAAAAAATATGTACTATTTTTTAGCTGACATAGTAAATAAATTTAGATAAACTCCTTTATAGTGTTGCATGAAAGTTTTCTGAAACTTTCTGCTGTTTAGAGAAGATATTTTACCAGGAAGTTGGATCTTTTTTGTTAATGTTGTGTGTTTCATTGCAAATTCATAGTGTTTGGTTAACATGAGCTTCAAAGAAATTAAGTTTTTAATAATTGTTATGTTGTGATTCCAGGCACAGCACACGTGTTGTCGGCAGAGGAGGCTGAGCGTCACTCCATCCATGACATTGTGATGCCTCTGCCTGGCTTTGATGTAATCTATCCCTCCCACCACGGTAAGATGCTAACATCTTCGTCGTAACACATCATTGTAGAGTAAAATTGAATTAAACATGAAATATACTATATTAGATTTAATAAATGTTTTGTCACATACTAAATGGACTAAAGGATTATTTCCTGTTGAATGGTAAAAAAAAAGCACAATGTAGTAAATAATCCAGATAAGGAAACTACATCAAACCCTAAATGATGCTTTCTTGCAGTGGGAAAGGGCTACAGGGAGATGCTGGCTGCAGATGGACTTGACATTGACAAAATGAGACATAAAGTGAAGGATTACTCACTAGCCGGAGCCTACCGACGCATCATCATCAGGCCCAGTGACGTCAGCTGGTTCGTAAATTCACCGCTTCCAGCTCTCCCTTCACTGTAATACTAAGCCATTTCAGTCAAGATGAATGGGGAATTTATTTCACAATTCACAGTAACGCTGGAGTGACATGCTTAAGATTCTAGTAAATCAACCCAATGCCACTGCAAGTCCCAGAATTCATTCATTTGCGTTTTTACTCCACTGTGATAATGCCATCTCCTTTTCTTTGTTACGTTTTATTTTAAGGCTGTTGTATTACCTTCTGCTTTGACACTCCAATGAAGATTCCCATCATCTCTGTGTAAACGTCTGTTCTAGGGAGCTGATTCAATACGACGACCCTAGGATCTCCCTGGTCCACACTGATGTGGAGAAACTGGAAGACAAACCTGCCCCCGTTTACAACAAAGGTATAGATTTCATTTGCCTGTTTGAAGAGTTAATACTGTTAATTATTGATGCCGTTGTTACACACGGGAAATGTGATTGTATTCAGATGTATTTTTATATATCTTGCAAACTTATTCTCTGCGGACGCGACTTAATTTATGCCCTGGTGTGTATATTCCTCCCGATCTCCCACACCAGAGGGAAAGTACCAAGCTCTGCGGATGGAGTTTTCCCTGCCCCCTTCCACTTACGCTACCATGGCGATCCGAGAGGTGCTCAAGATGGACACCAGCATCAAGAACCAGACACAGCTCAACACCACCTGGTTCAACTGACGGAAAGACAAAGGACTCAGGCGGGACTGGAGTTACAGCGATGTACTGTGCTTATTTACTGATGTGTGTGAGTGTGAGTGACTGGGTTTTATATAAACCCAAAGGTCATTCCTTTCAGTGGATCTGAGTGATGTTAAGCAATTACACCCAATAGGGCAACAGAAGCAACAATTTATAGTGTTTTTGTTTCTTTCGTTTTAATCAGGGAGTTTTTACATGGCGCTCTAAAGCCTTCCTGTGCACTAGTAGGGTAGTTTTATTTTGAGATAAAGGAAGTGTACGAGTGAACCTAACAGGACCTTTCTTTTTTTAAAGGACCATTCAAGTTAAGTATTAATTTCTTCTGATCTTTTTATCATTGTAAATTGATCCGTTAAAATGCTCCTGGAAGAGAGAATTAAATGTTAAATGAATGTTCAAAGTGTGATATGGGAAATCAGTCTTTGATTCTCTTGCAATTTTGTGTTTTATAAATGTGACTAATTGGAGTTTGTCTGCATAATGTAGCTACCCCTGGTGGCAATCATGTGAAGTGTGACCAGATCTGGTCTGAAGTTGCAGTTCAAGCGGGTCCATCTCTTTAACAAAACACTACAGTACATACTGTAAAATCTTCACTGAAGAATATGGAGAATTGGAATGGTAAAGTCCAAGCAGACGGGACCCTTAATTGTTTCATATATCCTCTTAACTCGTGCATGCCATGTCCTTCCATATCTTTAACATATCCAGCACACACTGATACTCAGCTTTGCAAGTGAAGTGAATATAATTTTCATAATGCAAGATTACTTCAGGAAGTATACAGTGCATTCCACTGTATACTTCCTGAAGTACGCCATTCGCACACTTTTTATACTTGTCCCCTCGCTATTTACTAAACAAGTGTAAACTACAGTTGAGAAGCTGTATAGTAAAATGTGAAGCTGTCGGTATAAACCTGGTCATTGTGGAACAAAAGTCCCTTAATGGCTCGGTAAGTTGGGAAAGGGAAATGTTAAAAAAAAAAAAAAAAAAAGGCAAGGCAGCGTTGTCGCTCTAGTGTTAAAAAAAATGTGCTTATACTTGCATTCGTGCTCAAAATTATGCCAAAAGTTGATTTTGCCAATAGATCCTACAGACTTGACATTGATCTTGTATTGTTTAATTGAAACACATAGATGAGGCACAAGGCGTTCAGGATATAAATCACTATGGAAGTTTTCATTTTAAATGATCCAAATATGTTGGTCCAAATGTAACAAAATAACATGCTGACTTAAGACTGATTCAGATTTCCTCAGTAGATCAGACTATAAATACACAGAACCAGTGCCCTCCACATGCACACTCCCTGAGGTGTGCATGGTGTCCTAACGTGGCTGGTGTAAAAACACCCGACGCCATATCAATGTTTCCACCGGGTATACTCCTTTGCAATGCACTATCTTTCGTTCTTATCAAGAAGCTCACTCTAGGGCTGATAATTGTTTATAGAAGTTCTTCAGGACCTAAATTTTGTTCATTCAAGTATTTAAGCGTCCAAATCTGGGGCCGTCTCCTGCTTAAGATTTATATATTTTAGCTTTCATTTCTACAATTATGAACAGTGGACTCTAATCAATATACTGTAACTGAGACACTTGTGTGAAATTTGTAATGGAGCTATATGTCCTCAATGTGGAAAAAAGACCACAAACATACCCGGTGCCACATGTCACGGTGCACTTGGTCCACTCAGACCAGGGGGACCTGCCGTCCTCACTGTCCATGGCTGTGGTAAATGGTGAAAGGGTCTTGTCATGGCGACTCACGCAGACACACGGGGCAGCATTCGCCGTCCACGAAGGCGGGGCCGGCGCAGGCCGCGGGGGGGACAGGTGATCTGGTGGCATATGATCTTAGACTCCTGAGGGGACACCACGGGTCAGCACGACTACACACTACACTACACACTATACTACTGCTGAAGTAATCAAAGTTTTTTAATGGCGTACATAGATCTACTGTTACTGGCAATATCGTAAAGGCCACAATAATATATTTGAGGTCATGTTTTATGTTCTTGTGCTTTTTATGAAATGTTCCAGGCCTTTTGAGGGGGCACACACTTGTCAAAGATCTGGAGGGGTCCGAGTTTTAATTAAATCCTGCAGTTGCTGGACTTCCTGAACTTATTTTCGTTTTTGTTTTTTTTCTTTTTTATTGAGCCTGAGGGAGACAAATGGTTTATCTGGTATATCTGTCCACCATTGTTCACTCTGATTCACAAAAACAGTATTCACCTACTGTAAGTCAATGATGGATTTAAGTGTGTTGACTGATTATATACTGCATTATATTTAAATGAATCGTTGCTAGGGAAATGCATCTTAGAAGTATCACTAAATGTAAGTTTGGTCTCCAATTAAAGCATTGTTTTAACATGTGAGACCTGGGCCTTTGCCAACAAAATAACATACTTGACTTGAAATATAGTTTAATTTAATTTAATCAGTATGTACTGCTCAGGTAGGCCTACGAGTTTCCACCTCCTTACAAAATAACCAAGAAGGCCTTTTGAAAGGCTAACTCGGTTATATACTGTATATTAGTTATACATACAGTATGACTGGTTGATACATGGAACCACTGGATACACATCAACTACACTATTCACCGCTTGATGCAAACACTTCTATCCCCAATGCAACCACATAAAGGTATATTTAAAGGAATGTTCAAGGAATGTTTGAGGATAAAAACCAATGGTATAACCAAACAAAAATGGCTGATGCATATGGACTCCCCATCGCTGTTCCCATGGTGATGCCTTTATTCTCATTTATGCTCCGTCTATATTTACTCTGCCTTTCACTGTGTGTGTGTGTGAGTTTACCAGTGTCTCTAGTGAAAGAAAAGACGTTGGAATGTTTTTGAAGCATCTGTTCCCATAACAACAGGTTGATCACAGCACGACCCCTGTCTTTCCGGAAACAAACACTTCCTGTTTACCAACAGCCCGTCTTTTAACTGTAACCCCACAGTGACCCATCACTGTGGTCAGTATACCAGCCTTATTATGCATTCTTAATGTTCAATAAAGTAATCGTGCCTGTTCTTTGAAAGGCTAAGTATTGACCAGGTTGTGGACCTTTCTGACAGGAGCGTCGTCGTTTGAAGGAATTTCCTCTGACGACCTGTATCTGAACCCATATTTCCTACTATTGTGATCATATTTAATAAGGTTATTTCTGGATGGAATGATGAGTGCACTCTATTTAACTGTCAGGGGGAAGGGTGGGCTCTGATTTAACATTTTTATATTCTCTGTATGGTGTCAGTGAGGGAGTGTCAGTGTGGGATTGGGATCTCTTTCCATTAGAATACTGTTGTATCTGGAATCAAGTGAAGTTTATTTAAAAGCCCTTCATCACAGAACCCTCAACGGGCTTCTAAAGGGCACATTTCACATGGCATTCCCAAGTCTTAACCTCTACCCGGGCAAAAAGTAAAAAGCACTTTTGGGGGAAAAATGGAAGAAACCGTGGGAAAGGGAGGAATCCCTGCTTCCAGGAGGCCTGTGGGTGCAGAATGGGCAACGTTGTTAAGCAAAATATAGCAATATAATATATAGTAACTCAACAGTGTGGGGGTCTATTGTGCTGATGCATGGTCACTGCAGCTGATCTATAGTTGTCTATAGTCCATAGTCAGCTGGAGTTGTATAGTTGACTATGATCTCTGTTTTAATGATGTTTTAAAAAGACTGTATTGACTACATGACCCGGGTCAAGTAGTCAATACTTACAATAAAACTTAACTCATTTCAACTGAAAACAAAAAGCTTTGTAAGTCAAATTTAGTTTAATTCTAGTTTCCACAGAATCTGTTTAGGTTTTACCCAATGAAACAAAACCTCTTCCATTTCTGGTAGCTACGGTATGGCGAGCAGTGCACCTACGGATAAGAAAGCTGTGGGCTCATGCGTTCGGTCCGAGTGGTTTGTGTGGTTCACATTTGAGCACACTGGGCAAGGAAAACAAAAGGATGTGACCGTGGGTGTATTTGTGTCTGCCGGTGAACAGAGAATTGGAATAGCACAATAGTACAGAGGTGGGAGGACTGTTTGTATGACTGTTTGTCTGTCCCGGTGTGTGTGTGTGTGTGTTTGTCTATCCCGGTGTGCGTGCACTGCTGCTATACATGTATTTAATTTAACTACACTGGTTAATGTTTTCCTCTATATATATACGTTTCCACCACATTAATAAAAGTTTGCTTTATTTCTCTGAATTCTGACTATATATATATATATATATACACACACACACACACACACACACACACACACACACACACACACATATATATATATATATACGATGGAGAAATATGATACTAGTTCACATACAACAGCAGATGGCCTAGTCCAAGGAAATGCACTGTATTTCCCCATGTATATATGTATGTACATACAGTATATATTATATGTATATATTCTAGGGTATCTTCACATATGTATATGTTTAAGTGCATTGTTTGCACATTTCTGGTTTTATTTTAGTTATTTACTTCACTTTTTGTTTTCCAATGCTTTGGCAATGTAAAAGTATGTTTCCCATGCCAATACAGGTCTTTGAATTAAATTGAAAATTGAGAGAGAGAGAGGGGGGGGGGTGGG
>OMKR01044478.1:0-12579 GCA_900302355.1 Cyttopsis rosea | reverse complement strand
CTTCTGTTAATATCTCTAGTCTTCCGCCTATATCTCTATTCTTCTGTTAATATCTCTAGTCTTTCGCCTATACCTCTATTCTTCTGTTAATATCTCTAGTCTTCTACCTATATCTCTATTCTTCTGTTAATATCTCTAGTCTTCTGCCTATATCTCTATTCTTCTGTTAATATCTCTAGTCTTCTGCATATGTCTCTATTCTTCTGTGAATATCTCTAGTCTTCTTCCTATAGCTCTATTCTTCTGTTAATATCTCTAGTCTTCTGCCTATATCTCTATTCTTCTGTTAATATCTCTAGTTTTCTGCCTATATCTCTATTCTTCTGTTAATATCTCTAGTTTTCTGCCTATATCTCTATTCTTCTGTTAATATCTCTAGTTTTCTCCCTATATCTCTATTCTTCTGTTAATATCTCTAGTTTTCTGCCTACATCTCTATTCCTCTAGTTTTCCACCTTATGCCCCTCCCCCATATCTCTCTGTATTTGAGGTGCGCTGCCTTCATCACCGGTGGACTGAAGCGTCTGATGTCAGCGACGTCACAGTGACGTCACAGTGCCGTCGTAATGGGGATTCGGGACCAGTTTCAACTCGCTGTGTAAGCACCGTGCGCTTCACAAGCGTCGGGGCGTCGGTTTGAAGCGTCCCATCCTTATTATTATTATTACTATTATTATTATTATTATTATTATTACTATTATTATTATTATTATTATATGAACTACGACGAACTACTAGATGAACTTCTGTCTGTTAAAACTCTCCGCACTCTACTAAAAGTCAGCCAACAGCAGAGTAAGGTACATTTTCTTGGAATTATTTTTATTTTATTCAGTGAAGTCGCGCATCAGGAGTCAGGCTGCAGACCTGATAGTAAACATTAATTTGTACTTATTTATATTGCAGTGGGTGTATTGTGTTCATACATAATATTACATAAGTTCTTTGATTTTATTTTTTGAAGCAATTGTAACTTTTTTTCCCCAAGTGGGAGACCCATTAAAACACTAAAGTATCTGGTTTCAGTGCACGTTCGTATCAAAAATAAAAGCAAATCCAAAACCCAATGAAACCAGACAGTGCCTCGGTTTAAAACCATGTATTATTTTATTTAAAAACCTATTTGTAATTATTTGTAACGAGTAACTGATACTGTATGTAACGGAGTAAAACGATATATTTTGTTATTAAATGTAAGGGAGTAAATGTGAAAGTTGCGAGACATCGAAATACTAGGTCAAGTACAGATCGCGGGGAAAACCGGTTCAAGTGAAGTTACAAAGTTTTTACTTGGTTACCTTCCGCCCCCGTTCTCAGGTAGAGTTTAGGAGCTGAAAGTTCCCACCTTCCCCGCGGGACTTGAACGGTTCGTGCCCGGAAGTTGGTGTTTCAGCCTTCCGGTTTGTGAACTCCGCTGTTTGGCTCCGAACCTGCCGCAGCAGAACCCGCTTCCAGACGAACCGTCCCCCGGAGAGTGGATCCCGCCGAGCCGCTCCGAGATGAGCGTGGAGGCGTACGGACCGAGCTCCCAGAGCCTCAGCTTCCTGGACCCCGAGGAGGCGGAGCTGCTCGGGGCGGACACCCAGGGCTCCGAGTTCGACTTCACCGACTTCACGCTGCCGAGCCAGACCCAGACCCAGGGCCGCACGCAGAGCCCGCCGGACGGCCAGGTCGCTGCCTCCCTCCGCCCATAGGTTTAACCTGCTAGTCGGCTAGTGATAGCACGCTAGGCTAACGACAGCTAAGTGTGAACGTTAGAAGTGTGGGAGACACGGTGCCCGCTAGCCCGCTCCTAGCACGCTAGGCTAACGACAGTTGGAATATCCTGCTTGAACTCAGCGAGGGGCTAGTCAGTCAGTTAGCCGCGTAGCATGCTTAACCTCAACCTGTTTGGCAGTAACTTTTGATCCGGCACCGACCCCCTCCTGCACGGAGCCCACGCGGGCACTGTCCCGGCTCTGGGGTCGGGCTGTCCGGGAGTTCTAATCCGCCTCTTCCATGTGTCATCGGGCTTGTTTTTAGCCGTTAGCCGCTCTGTGTGTTAAGTCAAACCGTCGTCTGTGGTGCAGGTGAACGGTCCCGATGAGAGCCTCCATAACGGAGAGGTGGATGGTTCTGTGGCCAAAGGCAGCCAGCTCCTGGCAGAGCTGAACTTTGAGGAGGATGAAGAGGATGCTTACTACACCAAAGACCTTCCTCTGCACGCCTGCAGGTGCGACACACACACACACACGCCCAATGATTTAAAAAATAGACGCCGTTTGACGCTCCAGTCCTTGTGATTCCAGCTACTGTGGCATCCACGACCCGGCGTGCGTGGTGTACTGCAACACCAGCAAGAAGTGGTTCTGCAACGGCCGAGGAAACACGTCTGGCAGGTGTGTAGAAAATCCCCAAACGCATCCCACGCGCCCCGGCGACGGCTCAGTCCCATGTCACCACGGTAACGTGTCACAAAGCCAGCGGAAGTCGCACGGCGTTTCAGAATTTAGAATTTGCCCGAATTGTAAATATCTCGTTGGTTATCTGGGGTTCGCAAATGGTGCACGTGCAGCCCATTTTTCACCAGCATGTCCATTGGTTATTCATTATTTTACCATTTTTATTACAACCAACATCCATCTGCTTTGCAGCAGTCACAGGAAACTCATCTATAGATCTATATTCATATATATCTGGATCTATCTCTATAGACGTCTGATGGCCGTAGTATGCGTGTGTGGTTTGCTGTAAAGGATGTTATGCCCTGTGTTCATATCGTTGTGACCCAGTCCCTCCCAGTTCCTCCCAAACCCTCCCAGTGAGTGTGTCCTTTGCCTCGCAGCCACATTGTGAACCACCTGGTCCGAGCCAAATGCAAAGAGGTGATGCTGCACAAAGACGGGCCTCTGGGAGAGACGGTGCTGGAGTGCTACAACTGTGGCTGCCGCAACGTCTTCCTGCTGGGCTTCATCCCCGCCAAGGCCGACTCGGTGGTGGTGCTGCTCTGCAGGTAATGCGACAATCTGTAAAGGAGTCAAATCAAACATTAAAGTGTAGAAACAACAAAGTGGAACCTGCATAAACCAAAAAGGAAAAAAAAAGATGTAGCTAAAGGCCAGATTATAAAGATGCAAAATGTAAACTTACTTTTTTAAGAATAACTGGGGTGGGTGGGGGGCATATTATAAGCATGTCTCGCACGTGCCTGTGGTTTGAGACCCCCGTTTTAAAGTGTGTGACCCTGCCCCCGTAGGCAGCCCTGTGCCAGCCAGAGCAGCCTGAAGGACATCAACTGGGACAGCTCCCAGTGGCAGCCGCTGATCCAGGACCGCTGCTTCCTGTCCTGGCTGGTGAAAATCCCATCGGAGCAGGAGCAGCTCAGAGCCCGGCAGATCAGTGCCCAGCAGATCAACAAGCTGGAGGAGCTGTGGAAGGTACGGGGCTTGCAGCTAGCCCGAGGAATGGTGTAGTAAGACAGTAGTAACGAAGTAGTAAGGGTATCCACAGGTCATTAAAAAGCCTGTAAAGGTATTAAAATGATTTCTCAAAAATTAAGGCCTGAAATGTATGAAAGTCTGAAATACGTTAAATTATTTGCTTTCCGTTGACAGAGAAATTTGCATTCAGTCCTGTAAACTCATCAAATGAGCATGCGCCGAAATGATATTTTGATCATCAAGGCTGGATTTGTTTTGTTGGTGGGGTGTATTCTGACCTGATTACCATGCCCTGGAAGTGCTTTGTGATTTTCTTTGAGCACTAAAAAGGAGAAAACTTTCACTCGTCACTCGAGCGAAAGTGATTCCACCAAATCAAGACTTTTCAAAACTTTTCGAATTGGAAACATATTCTCTTGTGGAGCTACGAAGCTCCAGTATGGTAACGGAACTCACTCGAGTATATAATCTAGCTTGGACTCAAACATGGGAAAATGCAAATCTAATAATGCAAGGAATCTTTCTTTCTGTATTGTATGTATGTATGTATGTATGTATGTATGTATGGCCTTCGATTATCTCGACAACCGTTCATCCGATCTATCCGCACTTGGTGGGCATATTGCTGAAGACCCAAGGACATGCAGTGTCGAATTTGGTGCAATTTGGACACGCGTTATTAATAAACTTAGATTAGTTTTTGTCAGCTTTGCTATTTCATGAATGAGGAATACGGAACAAATGTCACAAAGAAGGAAGAATTCCGAACATGCATGTTTGGAACGGGCACTGCAGGATGGAAGGATAGGAGGAAGGAAGGGGAGGGAGGAAGGATAGAAGAAGGGAGGGAAGAAGTCAGGAAGGAAGAAAGGTCCTCTGTCCTTATTAGCCCGCTGCAAACAGTCATGTTTTGAACGGGCACTGCACAAATTTTTCGGAAGATAGTTGGAGGAGAAGGGCTTTGAATTCTGGTTGCGTCCCGTCGTCTAAACGGTTGATGCTCATGCAGATCCAGATTACAATTCACAATAAAATGGTATGGGTGGAGTCATAGTCATTTACAATATCAATATAAAACCATATTTGTTTTTTTAAACTAACGTAGCACGACTTTGTCAGTAAAGTAGGAAAAAAGAGTAAAAAGAGATAGATGTTTGTCTTTGAAATGCAGTGGAGTAAAGGTGAACATATTTTGAAATTGTACTTTGTTGCTGTCCCCGCCCCAGGACAACCCCAGCGCCACCCTGGAGGACCTGGAGAAGCCCGGTGTGGATGAGGAGCCGCAGCACGTGCTGCTGCGCTACGAGGACGCCTACCAGTACCAGAACATCTTCGGCCCGCTGGTCAAACTGGAGGCCGACTACGACAAGAAGCTCAAAGAGTCCCAGGTAGCCAGTCGGGTGGCTCGTAGCAGACCATGTGCCTGTCTTGGATCAACAGTGTGCACTGTTGGAATACAATAAAACAAATGAAGAACAAAGGCAGGAAACTAGAACTAGGTTGTGGTTAAAAACGAGGTCACCTGGTGTCGTGTTAAACAGTGAATGATTTAGGACTATAAGACTTGACTTGACTTATCCTACAGATGCAGTATTTTTTTACGCACTGTTTGATGCAACATGTCATGTGTTGATGGCCTGTGTTCACACTCTCTCTCCCCATCTCTGCCCTCCCCCCCTACCTCTCTCAGACCCAGGATAATATCACTGTCAGGTGGGATTTGGGGCTCAACAAAAAGCGGATTGCTTATTTCACTCTTCCCAAGACGGACTCAGGTGGTAATTCAACCTTCGTCGTTATTCGCTCGTCATCATCCCCCGGTTCAGTTCTGGTTCTGAGCTCCCCGCCAGCCACCGCATGTCATGCAGCACTCCATATACACTATATATCAGCCTCGTTTGGTGCTGTGGTCCGTTTGTCCTAAATAGGAACTTTTTTCCTATTTTCATTTATTTTCTATTTGTATTTCCTATTTTGCTATATTACATTTTTTTGTGCAGTTTTGTGTCCCATAATGTAGTTCATTATCACATCTTCTATCACACTATCCCCAAATAATTCCTTGTTTCTGAGCGTGCCAGTTCTCTTAATGTGTGTGTGTGTGTGTGTGTGTGTATAGACATGCGGCTGATGCAGGGTGATGAGATCTGCCTGCGCTACAAGGGCGACATGGCTCAGCTGTGGAAGGGAATCGGACACGTGATCAAGGTCCCCGACAGTATCCTTCACCCAAACGCTCCATTTGTCTTTGTGTTCATCCAAGCTTTTTGTTTTATAAATATTAGGCCTTAAGTCATTAAATAGTCTTAACTTTGAATTTACAAAGTCTTAATTTCAACAGATGGTATTATTTATTATCGAATTACCTTAAAAAGTATTAAAATGAAGAATTAACTCTCTCTTTACCTAAATGTTAAATCTGCAGAAAGCTCGCAGCGAACGTTACTGTTAAGATGGTACTTGATTAATTTGGTGACTTGTCCAGTTCCATCTGGTTCCTTAACGTCCTCTGCAGACTATGGAGACGAGATTGCCATTGAGCTCCGCAGCAGCGTGGGCGCTCCTGTGGAAATCCCTCACAACTTCCAGGTGGACTTTGTGTGGAAGTCCACGTCCTTCGACAGGTAAATGCTGTTTAATTTAAAGCCGGTTGACTCCACAGAATGTATTCCTGTCATTCTGGACCGTTCACACATGCTGTTCTGTAGCCGTCACTCGCCTCCACAGCCTGCCGCTCGTGGGTCTATTCTCTCATTTGCATATTGAACTCCATTAGGCAGTTTCTTGTGGGAACATGTGTAGCAATGGCGGATTGTTTAACGGCTACTTTAAAAGTTAGTTAACAACATCCGCCTGTGGCGCAGAAGCTGTTTACCCGGACGGACAGAACTCTTGAATGTTGTTGAAAATCTTTTAAGTAGCTGTTATGGATGAGAAATTAATCAATATTCAGCTTCTGCATGGCCTGTTTTTCGCCTCAAATTTGATCAGAAACATATTTTGTTGGACTGTTTAGGAGAACTACGAGATTGCATATTAAACAGTCCGCCATTGCTTTTCTAGAGTTCATGCCAGGATGAATGTTTCTTTCGGTTTGTCGCTTCGCTGCTTCCTGTCTCATTTGCATAAAGTTGAACCAAGCTCAACTTTTTTTGACGCTGCGCTCACCCTCCTGCTGTCACTTGATGTCGCTGACGTCAATGCTGCTTCCTGTCTCTGGCTGCCATAGAGAATGAATGAGATCCTGTCGCTTTTGTCTCTTTTGTCGCCGCATGTGTGACAGTCTGTCTCAAGAACCATCAGCAGAGTTCACAGTTGGAAGGTTTTTCTTAGAAACTGATGCGGGGGGGGGGAGAATAGGAAGTTCAGGTGGCTTCAGAGGAAACACAGAATGTACCAGATTAGATAGTTGATAGATTTACGGTGTAGTAACAAAGTAGTGGTACAGTAGCATGAAAAGAGGACACAATGAGGAGGGAGAGGAGGAGTCCATGTGGAGTGGGAGGTGTGTGGGTGCAGCTTCTTTCTCCGGGTGATGGAGAGATGTTCTGCAAGCTCGTTCCACCATCACGGTATTTGTGGCGGGTCTGAGCGTTGCTAGGCAGGTAGGCGACCTGCTGAGGTGGAGGAACTGTGCCACCTGTTGCGCCGCTGTCACGAGTCTGTCAGAGGGTTTTAAGTGTGTGTGCGTGCGTGTGCGTGTAGGATGCAGAGCGCCCTGAAAACCTTCGCGGTGGATGAGACGTCGGTGTCGGGCTACATCTACCATAAGCTGCTGGGCCACGAGGTGGAAGACGTGGTCATCAAGTGCCAGCTTCCCAAACGCTTCACAGCGCATGGCCTGCCCGACCTCAACCACTCCCAGGTCAGAGGTCACGCTGGCCGTCAGATCTGATCAAACCAGGGCTGACAAATTAAATTTCGATTCCAACATTGTTTATAATCCCTTTCAATTTGAAACTGACATTGATTTTACACTTTGGTTCATTATTTACATTAATTTATTTTTTGGTTTTTATTTCAGACATGCAAGAAACAATAGATAACAAACACAAGAAATAACCATCAAAAATGAAAAACAATTTGAAAGAAAGCATTGAGCAAATTCTTGAAACAAAATAATTTATTAAAATAATAATTCACTTAGATGCTGTTTATTTCTAATGTACTAAATAAAATAAGTGTGTGTGTGTGTGTGTGTGTGTGTTTTCTCAGGTGTATGCGGTGAAGACGGTGCTCCAGAGGCCCCTCAGCCTGATCCAGGGGCCCCCCGGAACCGGGAAGACGGTCACCTCGGCCACCGTCGTGTACCACCTCGCCCGGCAGGGCAATGGGTGAGACGCTCACGACTGCAGCACAACAAACATCAGACCTGAGTAGTAGTTTGGATTACATAAAGTTCTCAAGTATATGTATTAATTTTAAATCCAGTCTCTCCAGGTTATAGTCACTCGGGTCGGGCCATGTGGCTAAAATATCCTTTATCAGGAGCCATGATGTGCATCATTTTCTTGTTGCTTTTCTAACTCTATTTAGCAAGTTTCTGAACAGTCCAACCAAACTGGCAATTCGATGGTTCTCCATTCACACAATTTTAAGTAAGACAGACTTGTCACTGAAATGAATAGTGACACCTAAATCGGATAAGATAACACTTTACTAATCCCCGGGGAAGAATTTGGGAAATAGGAATTCAGGAAATAGGGCTCTTGAAATACCCCTAAACATAAATCAGAGTACAATTCATGTGCCGTGTGAAGCTGCTCTTTGGCAGCATTGGACGACGGGACGGTAAAAAGCCGTGATTTGATTTGAATCCACTCGATACTTGGATCTCGCTGTAAAGAGCATCATATGGCACATCCCTAGTTCTGTTCCTGTGTCCTAACCCCGCCCCGCCCCCAGGCCGGTCCTGGTCTGTGCTCCCAGTAATATCGCGGTGGACCAGCTGACGGAGAAGATCCACCAGACGGGGCTGAAGGTCGTCCGTCTTTGCGCCAAGAGCCGCGAGGCCATCGACTCCCCGGTCTCATTCCTGGCGCTGCACAACCAGATCAGCAACATGGACAGGTCAGAGAGTCATGCTGGGAAACACCGCCCAAGTCCCGGGTGTCGTAATGTAGGGTCCAGTACCGAGCTCGAAAAAAATACTCAAAATACTTAAAGTTCCTGTTCCCCCTCTCCGTCTGTGTAATTATCAGTATGACCTCACTCTCCCCCTCTTCCTCTCTCATTATGACCTCTCCCCCCAGCATGCCGGAGCTCCAGAAGCTGCAGCAGCTGAAGGATGAGACGGGGGAGCTGTCGTCCGCTGATGAGAAGCGTTACCGCGCCCTGAAGCGCACAGCGGAGCGGGAGCTTCTCATGGTGAGACGCAGCGATCGGCTATCCAACCCGTTCCATTGATCCTGATCAATGACCTGCAGACGGTATCACTGTAGCACTCGCGGTGTGACTTGACGCCAGATATCGCGGGATTTGGTTTAGGGAATATGGATGGTTACTCCATCCCCGATTTGAAATGCTGCTTCACAGTGACTGTGTGGATGAGATTGAACTATGGATAAATAGATGGTATTCATAAAATTATAGTAAAATCATTATCCATCTGGCTCTGCTGCCTCTAAACGTGTTAAAGACCCATTGTAACTCTCTAACCCTAACCCACCCAGAACGCTGACGTGATCTGTTGCACCTGCGTGGGGGCCGGGGACCCCCGTCTGGCCAAGATGCAGTTCCGCTCCATCCTGATCGACGAGAGCACGCAGGCAACCGAGCCCGAGTGCATGGTGCCTGTGGTGCTGGGGGCCAAGCAGGTACACAGACGCGTGCTTCACAAGTGTATCAGTATACAGCAATATTGTGAGGATTATTTAGAAGATTATTTGACAATTGCTTGGAGTAGCTCAAAATGAATTCTTTCAGACTAATAATTCAAGAGAAATAATGATGGAAAATTGTTTGAAAATGAGTATAATATTTACTTAGTTTACTAAAGGTATTTTGCTTGTTTGCTTTTTATTATTACTATTTAATTGTCTTCTATTAATGTTAACTGTTTTGAGTTGCATCATGTGTATGATGTGCTGTACAAATACATATTATTATTATTATTATTATTATCATTATTATTATATTAGACTGGTCTAGAAGCTTCCAGAATTAAAAATCCTGTTCATTGTTAAGTATTTCTAGACCTTGTTGAAGTATCTGGTATCAGGAGTAGAACTCCTCTTGATTTATCATTGTACATACTTTGTACATACTTTCAGGGCTTCAGCAGAGTTCCCAGCGTCTGTTGCCATAGTAACTCTGCTGATCCCCCCCCTGTACATTGCAGCTGATCCTGGTGGGGGACCACTGCCAGCTGGGTCCCGTGGTGATGTGCAAGAAGGCGGCCAAGGCCGGTCTGTCCCAGTCCCTGTTCGAGCGTCTGGTGGTTCTGGGGATCCGACCCATCCGGCTGCAGGTCCAGTACCGCATGCACCCCGCGCTCAGCGCCTTCCCCTCCAACATCTTCTACGAGGGCTCGCTGCAGAACGGGGTCACCGCAGGTCGGTCCCACAGCAGGAACCTCTTTAGGGGAACATGCTCCACATTTAGAATCAGAATCTGTTTATTCCGCCATGGTGCATTTACGAGTGGGGTGAGGGAGTGAGTCAGTGGGGGACACGCTACACCTTGTGAGACCTCCCCCAGTACAGGTTCTAATCATTTGTATCTTCACCAGTAGGACATTGAAAGGTTATTTTTATTTTAAATCGAGTCCAGCAGATAAAGGGTTAATATTGTGTGACGCCCTCTGCCCCACAGCCGACCGCATCAAGAAGGGCTTTGACTTCCAGTGGCCACAGCCGGACAAGCCCATGTTCTTCTATGTGACCCAGGGCCAGGAGGAGATCGCCAGCTCAGGAACCTCTTACCTCAACAGGTCAGTACATATGGGGCCTTATCCATAAGAGGGCCACAAATGAATTGTTGTTAGTCACCAGCTAGGTTTATAGTTAACGTTTTGTTTTGGTTGTTTAAGATTGACACTAGTCAGACACACAGGACTTCTACTCAGACTGGGGGGTTTAATGCTTCTGTGTTGTCTCAGGACGGAGGCGGCCAACGTGGAGAAGATCACCACCAGACTGCTGAAGGCCGGAGCCAAGCCGGACCAGATCGGCATCATCACCCCCTACGAGGGCCAGCGCTCCTACCTGGTCCAGTACATGCAGTTCAGCGGCTCCCTGCACACCAAGCTGTACCAGGTACCGAGAGCCCGGCCAGACCAGCCCCAAAAGCACATAGTTATCAGCAGGAGTTCTAAGGTTCTTTTAGACATTCTAGAGTCTTCTAAGTTCCGGAAAATTAGAGGTGTTGCGTGTAGACCATTTCACAACAAAATCTAAACTTGAGAGTTCTGTAAACAAGGCTAGTTATCCAATCATGGTCTTTTCAGACAGGTTATGATTATTTAGTTGTTAGTTCTGCTAACAAAAATGCTTCCTTCAGGATTCAATGCACTGACTGACTAAAGAGTTGCCAAGCAACACGGTTTCCTGTCTGCAGGCTGGCGAGCGATACGTACAGTAAAAGTCCCAGTTTTGTCACACAGTCGCGTGCTCTCTCTCTAGGAAGTGGAGATCGCCAGCGTCGACGCCTTCCAGGGCCGAGAGAAGGACTTCATCATCCTGTCCTGCGTGCGTGCCAATGAGCACCAAGGCATTGGCTTCCTCAATGACCCGCGGCGGCTCAACGTGGCGCTGACCCGAGCCAAGTGAGACCCAACCCCTCCCCAACTGACTCCAACCAAAGTCCTTCTAAACAGACTTCCAAACATGAATTCCAACCTTCATCTGGACGACCTTCTGCAGCGTCTCCATTAAGCCTTCCAGATGAGTTGGATCCATCAGTGTCCCTGTCTCCCTCTCAGGTATGGAGTGATCATTGTGGGGAACCCCAAGGCGCTCTCTAAGCAGCCTCTGTGGAACCACCTGCTCAACTACTACAAGGAGCAGAAGGTTCTGGTGGAAGGTCCACTCAACAACTTGAGGGAGAGTCTGATGCAGTTCAGCAAGCCACGCAAGCTGGTCAATACCATCAACCCTGTGAGTCCACACCCACTACACATATATACTTTATACTAATATATATATATATACTGTATATATACGCGCACACACTGATAGGACACCGGTATCGGAAGGATCTTTCAGGCCCTTCCTTTGATCAGAAGCAGCACTGCTATCTGTATTTCTGAAAGCTGCTCATTATATTAAATGATATTCCCTTTGGTCTTTCAGCTCAATTTTTAATACGTTTTTGCAGAAGCAGAATATTTCGTATTTTAATCCTGTGATGTGTGTTTGGTGTTCCTCAGGGAGGACGATTCATGAGCACGGCGATGTACGACGCCCGTGAGGCGCTGATCCCCGGGTCGGCCTACGACCGCAGCAGCACAGGTGTGTTCTGACCCAGAACGTTTGGCTGGAAAAAAAGAAAAAGACAGAACGAACGAACGACGCAGAGAATGTTGTTGTCATGTTGTAAAGATGTCTCTCTCTCTCCCTCAGCTGGTCGTCCGTCCAACTTGTACTTCCAGACCCATGACCAGATCGGTATGATCGGGGCGGGGGCGGGTCACATGGCGGCTATGACGCTCCCCATCCCCTTCAACCTGGTGATGCCCCCCATGCCCCCCCCAAGCTACCTGGGCCAGAGCAACGGCCCCACTGCAGGTAAATGGCCAACATGCTAACACACCAACAGTAACACATAATGATCAATATATAATACAATTTTCTCCATTAGGCTTCCTTCACAAATAATTCTGCTGCTTATCATTAATACTACCACATGCTACATTGCTTATTTAATATTTAGATTTGATTGCACAGTGTACCAAATATACTTCTGAGCTTGTCCATTACTTATTTTTATTTTGTATTTATATATTTTGTTAACTAGTGAACATTTTGTTATGAAATTTATGGCTATCCCTACATCACTTATCATCTTAACATCTTAACAGTCTTCTGTCAAAAAGCAGGATATCTGATGATAATCGATATTTTCCATGAACGTAAAGGCAAATCATCATTAGCTACAGCAGACACACGCTGAACCTGTGACCCCTCCTTCCCCCTCCAGGTCGCGGGGCACTGAAGGGTAA
>OMKR01044477.1:0-16933 GCA_900302355.1 Cyttopsis rosea | reverse complement strand
TATAAACCTACAAATGAAACCAAGAATAAACGTTTGACCCTACAGTTATAAAGCATTTTCAAACTAGTCTAATATCACCACACAAAGGAATCCGTATCTTGTTAATTTCCTACGACGGATTTAATTTTAAATGTATAAAAACCTAAATCCTAATGCTATTAATACTGCACGACATACAATTACTATCTCTACCAGGTGTAAATAATATAAGCAAAAGAGATTTGTAACCCATTAATAGTTTTGGCATAAACATTTTGTAACCATGGGTTTACCTACAAACATTCAGTCTTCAAAATTCAACTGTCAAAACCTTCTTAACAGTAATATAATATTTGTGACTAATTTATTGTTAAAAATGTTTCTAATCACTATTTAAAACATAACACAAAATAACACATATGTAGAATGACCACTAGGGGGCAGCAAAGCACCACAAGAAAAACATTTTTTATTTTAGTTGAGCTTGTTTTAAAGAGAAAATCATTTTTCATGGAAACATCTGTACATTAAGATTATGTTGGATACTGATTGATTCAACCCTATTAAATGTTGATTAGGATTTGATTTAATGCCAAAGTCTAAAATCCAATAATCTTAATTTTAGGCCTTAAAATGTCTTGAAATGTCTTAAATACAAATTGACAGGTCTTAAAAATTGATGGATTATGAAGTTAACATTACTTTTATAAAGGTGCATTAACTTCAGTCTTGCTTTTGAATTAAATTGATCACACTGTAACAAAACTACAAAATGAAACCAACGTGGAACTAATGCAAACTGTGCAGCCCGGTCAGAATTTATTGGAGCACACCCAGCTACGTGGCGTCTCCTCTCATCAAAAATATAGCTACTTCTAGAAGTAATACGTTTCTGTTAACATTACTTTAATCTAATATGGGTAAGTGCAAGTTCAACGAGATCTCGTTCGAGAACAACACACACACACACACACACACACACACACACACACACACACACACACACACACACACAAAATACTTTTGCATACACACAGTTCTGTGTAGTCATGTTCAGTTGAATGTTAATAAGTATTTCTGGGACTCTGATTTTCCTTCATATCCTTAGCAATTTCTTTGCCAGTATGGATGTATAATAGGTCTTAAATTGCATTCATAATGGTCTTAAAAAGTCTTAAAAAGCAGAAACCCTGAATTAAGCAAAACCCCTAAAAGGGTTGGGGTTAAAAATTAATGTGTTGAAGAATGTGGATGAACAAACATATGATTTCACACTGTCCGTTACACTATTGTTTAATTATCCGGATAACCCGCATTGTCGTTGACGTTATACTCAAGATGGTGTAAGTCCATTTCATCCAGTTCCATCAAAAGGATTTCCGCACTGTCAAGGCTAATTCAGCTGTTAACGTCTGGTCCAGAACATTGAGACACTGAAGACCACGTGCAGCATGCTGGAGGAGCAGGTGGTGGAGCTGGAGTCCTTGAATGATGAGCTGCTGGAAAAGGAGAGGCAGTGGGAGGCCTGGAGATCAGCGTTGGAGGACGAGAAGAACCAGGCCGAGCGACGCACCAGGGACCTGCAAAGGATGCTGGACAACGAGAAGCAGAATAGGTAATGTGCCGCATGTAGACGCATGTTGACTGAATAAAGTCATGATACAATACTATGATACACGATAATGGTCACGTCCTTGCCGATTCCTCACGATATCTGTAATTGAAGAAGGAAAAACATGTGAATTGTATTTTAAAACAAGTCAAAATCAATCTTAGTACTGGGAAATAAAGTAATCTGTTGAGAGTGATGGCTATAGTTAATTAAAAAATTATCTATATTATATGCCCGTCTGTTGATATATTGCAGTATAGTTTTGTTCTTTGGGTTGTTGTTTTTTTTGTCCCATCCCTAATAAACACTACCTTTTGTAACAACAAATTGATCCAATAGCAAAAAATTGCAGAGCAACAAACTTGCAGTACTGTATGTAGGATGTGGATGACAGATAGGTTAAATCCATTACACCTTGTATAAGACTATGGTTCCCTCTATAGGCTGCGTGCTGACCAGCGCAGCACGGAGTCTCGCCAGGCCGTGGAGCTGGCCGTCAAGGAGCACAAGGCTGAGATCGTGGCCTTGCAGCAGGCCCTGAAGGAGCAGAGACTTAAAGCTGAGAGTTTGTCTGATACGGTAAGTCGTAGTGTGTGTGTGTATTTCTGTCAATCAAACTACTAATCTAACCTCACATTCCGTGTTAATATTCCCCTCACAAAACCCGTTACTTTCTATCATTTCTATCCTGTTGCAACTTAATCAGGGGAAAACTGTACAAAAGACTGTCTTGGTGACTGAAAGATTTAAGAAGTGCTGAACATGCGTACGATTGATTGCACAGCTCAATGATCTGGAAAAGAAGCACGCTATGCTGGAGATGAACGCTCGCAGTTTGCAGCAGAAGCTGGAGACGGAGAGAGAACTGAAACAGAGGCTGATGGATGAGGTAGAAAGTGAAATGTATCCGCACATAATGTATTAATATAAATTCAATATCACAACAAGTATTTCTCGTACTCTATCAAAACTGTTCTCCCGTTTTTTGAACAATGGCCTGTATTCTCTGTTCCCCTCAGTGAAGTCAAACATTTATATGTCTTTAAATATTACTTGCAAACTCGGTTGTTACATTACATTAGGGCATTTAGCAGACGTTTTGTCCAAAGAGACTTAGAATAAGTATTTTGCTGATAGTATCAAACCACTTTATATCACAGTCATAGCCAGCAAAACCTTCTCTATGAATAAGTAGCATTAGTAGAGTTATAGATAAATCTTTTTAAATAGGAAAGTAAGTTAAGAAAGTAAAGGTGAAAGAGATCCTCATGGGATAGACAGGTCGGTGCAAGTGGGGTCCAGGTGTAGTCTGAAGAGATGGGTCTTGTACATAAAATGCCTGTGCACTGTGGTGTTCCTACAGCAAGGGAAGCTGCAGCAGCAGATGGACCTCCAGAAAAGCCACATCTTCCGTCTCACCCAGGGCCTGCAGGACGCCCTGGACCAGACAGACATGCTCAAGACGGAGCGGACTGACCTGGAGTACCAGCTGGAGAACATTCAGGTAGAAAACCATGCCAGTGTAATACCAGTACCAAATGATGCAAACAACTGGCCATAGGTTTATCAATAAGGATAGGTAACTAGACACCCTGATTGGTAGGGCTGGGTTTAAAAAATGTATACAATTCTATTGTTTCAATACAATACAATACAATTTGAAAGTTGTAATATCAATACTTTGTTTGGAAGTTATGCAACCAATTTAATTACCACCATATTCACAAATAAAGTGAAATATTTAATTCCTTTAAATTCAATTCTCATTATGTGTATAATGTCAATATAGCTATATAGAATCTTATGTCAGGCAGCTCATCAATATCAGATTGAATTGAATCGTGACCCTTTGTATTGAAATAGAATTGTGAGATCCTGCCCAATACCCAGCCCTACTGGTGGACAAGTTGCATGGCTGCTTTTCAACTAACTGTCCTGAACTGCATTGAATTAATATATGTAACAATAAATTTGATAAAAGCAGTTTTAAATTGGTCTCAAATCTCAAAGGGAGCTGTGATGAAAGTTCTCTGAAGATGTGATTAGTTTTGTCTTCCCCTGCCCCTCAGGCTGTGTACTCCCACGAGAAGGTGAAGATGGAGGGGACCATCTCCCAGCAGACCAAACTCATCGACTTTCTGCAGGCCAAAATGGACCAGCCCACCAAGAAGAAGAAGGTCTGACAAATAACTACTTAGGAAAAAATACCATAAGCATTCAAAGATAAGCCAGTGCCCATTATTGAAGGTTTTCATCTGAACATCTGTGGTCAGGGTATATTTGGGAGGCGTCGGGAGGACGTGGGCACCACAACAAATGGCGCCCTGCTCCCCCAGGCCCAAGCGGCCGTACCCATGCAGTACAGTGACATGAAGCTGGCGCTGGAGAAGGAGCGCTTGCGCTGCTCCGAGCTGGAGGAGACACTGCAGAAGATGAGAATTGAGCTCCGGTCCCTCAGAGAAGAGGGTACGTGCTGGCAGTGACCCCTCTTGGTCTATGGCTAGGAGAAGCCTTTGTTCTAGCTGTTTATAACACCGCCAGTCTCCAAACCAAATTGTTGACTCCAGCTCACCTGAGGTGATCAGTGCTTTAATCATCACAACTTGAGGCTCACAGTACTGTACTGTCATACGTCTTATGTATTTTGTCTATCTTTGTATCTGTCACCCCAGCAGTATAGCTGAGGATTCCTTAAGCCCAGTTAAACCTTGTGCACCCTTGATTGTGCCCCCTGGGATCGGTTGTATGCACAGGGCTATCATCTGAAACTACACCAATAGGTGTGCTGTTACGTCAATTCAAAGCTAGCTACAGTATATGATTGTCTCAAAAAGGAGGAGTCAGTTATTGGTTGCATGGTTATTGGTGTCATTATTGGTTGAAAAGTCAACCTTTCCATATCCAAAGACACTGATTTCTGATGTGTTGTTACGTCAATGCAAATACTCAAAAGAGTTATGGCCAGCCAATTATTTGTTGACTTGGTATTGGTCGTGTTATTGATTGTATTGGTCAAACCTTTCTTGTCCAAAGACATTGATTTGTGATGCAGGTGAAAATGTTAGCATGGCTGAGTTAACATTAATTAGGATTTGTCTGTTTTACTGGCGCAGCGGTTCATTTCAAAGCCCAGGAGCACATGGCCCCATCGACCCCAGCCCAGGCCCGCCAGCAGATCCTCATGTCTGCCATCGTCAAATCCCCAGAGCATCAGCCCAACCCCAGCAGCTTGCTCAACCCCTCAGCCCGCTGCAAGGAGACCTCTACACCCGAGGGTGAGTCCACAAAGCTACGACGCAACCTTTTACAGTTTCTCAACACGAGGAACCCACACACATAGCCTTACAATAAGAAACGTGATTCAAAGCAAAGTTAATGGAAGGCATCCAAACAATTATGCTAAGCGTGGGAATCTGCAAACTTTCCCGATAGAATCAATATATTTTTATGGCACAGTCTTCAACCGGGGGTCTGCAACCCCTAGAGGGTCCACGGGGTACTGCAGTGGATATGTACTCTGACAGACAACTGGTGCATTGCTGAACTTTAATAAAAACACATGGTAAATGATTTGTATTATTGTATTGCACGTAAAACCCTGTCAGATTTGTGAAAACAGAAAAGGTATTTTTTTTCTTTTTTCTAGACCAGGTCTAAATAGAAGACTACTGTACTTATAGTAGTCAAACCTAGACTCGATTAGAATAAAATGCCTAAACTGCATTTAAACCCCATTTCAGATTTGTGAAACCTTTTTTCAATTTGTGAAAATAAGAAAAAAGGTGTATTTGACTGTATTTTTTCCACACAGACTAACGCAACTAAACTAACATATATAAATCTAAAATAAAAGCACACAGGAACCGTACGCATCATTACTGATTATATAAATAGGCCTATAAATAAACATAAGTATAGAAATATTAGTATAGAAATTATTTATAAGCATTATAAATGTTATTATAGGCCAGGCTTAAAATGCAACCTTTTATTTTAAAAATCGAGGGGGTCTCTGCTCTGTTTCTCTATCCACCAAGGGGTCCTTGGGCTGAAAAAGGTTGAAGACCACTGGTCTAGAACGTTGAAAATACAGTTGCAGACTCGATATGAAGCTGAATGAAATGCACCAAAGACAAGCATAGATTTCAATATTTTTTTTTTGAAAGGATCCCATAAGTATATTATGATTTTGTACATGATGTTTTATAAAACTCAAGGCTTTATGACCCCTCTCTGGTCTTTGGCGCCCCCCTAAGGGAGCCTGGACCCAAGGTAAGGAACCACTGCTACTAACATCCCTGTGTTATGACAAGCTTCAGCTTAGCTTGTCCAGGTGTTTGGGTGATTCTGTCCACTCTTTAGTCTTCACTTTGTTAGGTCTTCTTCCTTTGGTCTAGCTCCTGTCAGATCTCTTTCTCCTTTCTGTCCCTTCCCTCTTGCCTCTCACAGAAAAGAGGAGGGTAACCTTTGAGAGTAAGTTATCAACCTGCTGTTTTTCTGAGTTCATCCTCATGCATGCCAGGCATACACAAGCCATCTTCCTGTCTTCACTGCTCGTCGACAGGTTTACAGTTCAGATTTACACTGTGTTGAATTCTTGATGGCCAAGTGTCAGGGGCACTTTGCTGTGCTCAGTCAATTTTTTGGCTCCTTTCAAAGGGTTGTTTTTTTTGGGGGGGGGGTTCATCCAATACCATTGTGTTCCAAATGTTCCATTTGTCATTAACATAATCCAATTTAACCAACTAGACTGAATAAAAAAAAGATGTCCTCTGAAACATACATGCATCATAACTCTTTGCATTTAGTAAATAATCTGTAATATGTGTTTGTTTGCAGAATTTGGTCGCCGGGTCAAGGAAAGGATGCACCATAACATCCCCCATCGCTTCACTGTTGGCCTCAACATGAGGGCTGCAAAGTGCGCAGTCTGCCTGGACACCGTGCACTTCGGACGCCAGGCTGCCACCTGCCTAGGTTT
Source organism: Cyttopsis rosea (assembly GCA_900302355.1). Lineage (NCBI taxonomy): Eukaryota > Metazoa > Chordata > Actinopteri > Zeiformes > Parazenidae > Cyttopsis > Cyttopsis rosea. The sequence continues at coordinate 10,361 of OMKR01044477.1, read as the reverse complement.
GTATCTTTTCTGATTGCTGGACATGGAGAAAAAACAAGTTATTCATGAGGACAAATTAGTGGCAAACTGAAAAGTTTCCGCCAGATCAAATAGCTGTTACTGTACTTGACTGCTGCTAAAAGAAGCTGTTACTGCTTATTTTATTATGGTGAAGTCTAAGAATCTCCATACAAAATGTTTAATCTGGATCTTTTATTCCAGTAAAAACTGTAAAAAAAAATGTGTTTAGGTAACTTTAGGTTTTTAGGTGTTTTTGGTTTATGTAAAACCCTACTCAGCATTTTTCTCTTCTCTGTCACTGTAGAGTGCCACACTTTGTGCCACCCAAAATGCTCCCCATGTCTCCCTGCCACCTGCGGCCTGCCCGCTGAGTATGCTACCCACTTCTCAGAGGCCCTCTGCAGAGACAAGGCCAACTCGCCTGCGCTGCAGGTAAAAGAAGCCAGCGGCCACGTTCGTCTGGAGGGATGGATGAAGCAGCCTCGGTAACTAATTCACATCCAAACCAAGTACTGAATTCACCATTTTCAAATATTATGGGTGTGCAAAATAATGCAACAAGAGTTTCTCTTTATCTGTGCCTTTGTGCAGGAATGGCAAGCGTGGCCAGCAGGGCTGGGAGAGCAAGTATGTGGTGCTGGATGGAACCAAGGTCTCCATCTACGATGCTGAGCCCAGGGAGGGTCAGTACATTTACATTTACTCCCCATGCACATTCTTCTTTAGCTGTAAGTCAAACAACCTATTTAGACATGACTGCTATTTACACTTGTAAATTAATGTGAATACTGAATACTGTATGTCTTTATCTTCAAATAGAAAATACAGACCATAGTCATGTTCTAGCTGTTCTTATCAATACCTCTACTTGCTTGGTCACAATATCCACATCACTAATGATTGTTTATTATGAAAGCGCCAATAGTCAACCTGAAATATCAGCAATTTATCAATTTCAAAGTCTTTGTCAAAAATATTGTGACATTTGATATTGTCAACATCACCCAGCCCTACCTCGTGCAGTAAAAATTTATTTTCTCTCCCAGACTGCTCTAAGTCAGAGGAGGAGTTTGAGCTGTGTCTGCCTGATGGTGAGGTGACTGTTCATGGAGCTGTGGGAGCCTCCGAGCTCATCAACACCGCCAAATCAGGTACTGCATCGATCCTGCCTAATCCCACCATGCTCGTTTTGTTGAAGGATTTCTTATATCCACCTTCTCCCCAGACAGTGAATTACATCCACAAGCCCCTATACCAGACTTTAATCTTATCATGAAACAAAATGTTGACAGTTGAGCTTGGTACTCAAGTGTGTGTGTGTGTGTGTGTGTGTGTGTGTGTGTGCGCAGACATCCCATACGTGCTGAAGCTGGAGTCCCATCCTTATACCACCTGTTGGCCGGGACAGTCGCTGTACTTCATGGCACCAAGTTTTCCCGACAAGCAGCGCTGGGTGGCCGTACTGGAGTCTGTGGTGGTCGGCAACCGTGGCCCCAAGGACAAAGTGGACACCGACGCTGTGAGTACAGCGCTGGTTTTCAGTGGGGGGGGGGCAGGTGGTTTGATTTGTGTCTCACTTGGCGCTCTTATTCTGACACATCGCTAAGAACTTTCTTTTTAATTAACTTAATGCATGTGACTTGTGTACCTCTTGTGGGTGCATGTTTACAATATAGTCGGAGCACTTGCTTCAAAGACGAAGTAACAAGATTAATGTTCCTGTCAAAGGGGTTGGCTAGTTTTTTGGAAAATTAGCTTTTTGTCTATCTTATTCAGATGAGAAGGTCAATATCAATTTCATCCCCAGAACTGAGATGGTAACAGACGGCATGCTATCTGTGTTAGCTCAATGCAAGACTGCAGAGGGGTTCAACTAGCCTAGCTTCTGTGAAATTCATGAAATACACCAGAATCTCAAAAGATGAGCTATTTAAGCAATACATCTTGTGTCTTTATGATGAGTTAAATTTAAAGCATAAAACAACATCTTAGTAGCTTAGCAGCTACGTGACCTTCTTGTCTGAGTACGGGTAAGATGGACAAAAACGAATCTCCCAAAATACTGGAGTATCCCTTTAATGGAATGGTCGGCCAGCGCCTTCACTTCTGTTTCCTCCCCCCTCCCTCTTCTGTTTCTCTCTGTCTCCGCGTTCACATGATCAACATTTACATCTTGTGTCTGTGTTTTTGTGATTGTCTTTCTGACGTGATGACACTGTATTTTCATCCAACGGGGTTGTGTGGACCATATTGTAGGCAGGTGTTGCTAAAAGACAGAAGAACCTTTCCCCTCTGGTTCAGGTACAGTAACTAGCTGCACGAGCGCTTGGGCTTCAGCTGACCGAACGACTGAGCATGCGGCGGCCTCACACACCTACACAGACACATATTGGGTCGTTTGAACATTTAAAGTCACCTTTAATGGACAAACACAGACATGTCATGCATACACTTGTAGATTTAAGGCAGTGCATGGATGTGAGTAGGAACTGCTGCGCAGGTTTGGCCCGGTGTCATATGCTACGTCATGCATGCTTCTCCAATAGCCATGCTCTGCTTTAGAGCCCTTAACTGCAGCACGGAGCCACACACACCACTCCATCTAGTTTCCCCACATAAACTCTCCTATTGACTGTAGGCTTCTGCTCTTGGTGTTTTGGCTGTATTCATTGCTGACACTGATGCAGTCTTACATTCTTCTCACAGTTTGTATTATACAGTATGACCCCAAGAAATGGTGTTTCATTTTTAATATAAAGTATGTCTGTTTTCTACACGATATAAGATGGCGACTAAGACGCTTATTCTAGAGGAGATTCCACAACCAAGCATTCAGGCATTCACCTCATTTTACAGATCATGGCATAACAGTTTAGGTCTATCCAATCTCTGCAAAGAACTAGCAGCAATTGTTGAAGAGTGGCGGTGTATAAGGTGTCTTTATAGGTATATTATAAGATAATGTATATTTCTACCTGCGCTCAGATAGGTATAACTTCAACGGGCTAGTTAACTAGCAACGGAGCCAGCTTAGTGGTTCTCTTTCAAGACGGGGCAGGAAGGTGGAACAGATTCGTTAGTTTAGGGTTATATTTCCATGTACAGTGCTGGATGAGAGTTTATTATTGTTTTGTAGGTATGTAAATTTACTATTAGATGAAAGACCCAGAGTGGAATTGCCTTTAATGATTTCTACTATTGAACTATTGAAACATCAATGTACAGATGGAGGAACTTGCTGAACTGTGACAACTAGTTAAGTTTTTGTGAGAGATCAATCCAGTGAAATAGAACAGTATCAAAAGAAAACATGCTTCAATTTTAGACCCTCACTAATTTAATGTCTTGTCATGTTTTTGTCTTATCTGCCTCTCTTCTCTTCTGCCTGTTTTCTGTCCCTGTGGCGTGACATTATGTCATCACCCCTGAATCCCCCAGAATCAGGAAGCCCTAATAAAAGCAAGCGCAGTGTCTGAGTTGAATGGAGTTTGTACTTCCTGAGCTTTCTGGCCATCGTCCATCATGCTGGCTTACCGTGTGTTGCTCTAAAACAATTGATCCAGACATGAAGGTGTGGCTAACTTTCATCTCACTCATCTCTCTTTCTCCCTCTCTCTGCTTCTTATCCTGATAGAAACTGTTGGGCAACTCTCTGCTTAAGTTGGAGGGCGATGACCGTTTGGACATCAACTGCACTCTACCTCTCACTGACCAGGTACCAGCATCGTGACCTTCAGCAACTATATACTTGGAAGAGTAATATACAAAAACCTTTAATGTTATTTTGCAAATTGCATCAAATTGTTTTCTTTTTTTACATTGAATTGGTGCTCTTATCCAAAAGAGACCTGCAATGACTGAAGAGTTTTTGAGTGTCTCACTTCAGAAGGAAATTATAAAATTATACATCAACAATCCAAAACAGAAACCCATAAGTGACACCTGACCACAGCACAGTCTACATTCCATTCCACCATGTGAATTTTTGTTCTTTGTTTGTTTCTCTCCAGATTGTTCTGGTTGGTTCAGAGGAGGGACTGTACGCACTCAACGTGATAAAGAACTCTCTGACGCACATCCCTGGCCTGGCCTCCGTCTTCCAGATCCAGATCCTCAAGGAGCTCGACAAGCTGCTGATGATCACTGGTCTGTATTGGAGACTAAATGATGCCTGTTTCAGTAAACGGTTCCTACTCTCAGCTCAGTCAAACAACACAGGGAGGCATCGTGATGTTTAGACTTTGCAATGGTAGTCAATTCAAACCTAATCTGCCGTGATGCCACTGGTTTTACAAGCAGTGAGGTATGGAGTATCCTACCGTCATTGAAAAGTATTAAATCAATTGTATCAAGTCTAAAATTAGATTTTTATTGTTATAGAACTGTTTGTTTCTAATAAGAAACTATATGTACGGTTTGAATGAATTTTTGACTCAAGACTAACCACAATTTGGTTTACTTTCTTTGTGCGACAATAAACATAAAGCACAAGCTCTGCCTAAAGAAATGTACATTTTCATCCCTTTCTAAAGTAGAGATTCAATGGATAGAGGATTCTTTTTCTGATACAAATTTGCTATTACATTTATCTAAAATGGTATGGAAAAGGTAGTGAGAAGTCTTATACCTGCAAATACCCTCCTATGAAATTAGCTGTTGTTGTCTCCACAGGAGAGGATAGGGCGCTGTGTCTGGTGGAGATCAAGAAGGTGAAGCAGTCGTTGTCTCAGTCCCACCTGCCCGCACAGCCGGAGCTCAACCCCTACATCTTTGAGACTGTGAAGGGTTGCCACCTCTTTTCCTCTGGCAAGGTGAGAAACGGGGAGAACTAGTTGGATTAAAGTGAATGCCGAAAGTAAAATGCAGAACTGATGTCTCTCCAGGGCTTTCAAAGCCACTTGTGCTTCACCCGTAGAATTCAAACTGAACTCATATTTATGTAAACAATATTCTGCAAGAAGGGAAGGGGAACAAATATGAGTTGGCCGGTCTTCAGAGTGACTTCAGAGGTACTTTGGCTGTTAGCTGCCAACTGGTTTGGCTTAGAACGATGTACATATGGCAAAGACAATATCATATCACAATCTTAAATTAAAAATACATTCTCTTGACGTCCATTTGGAATCAGTGGGCTCAGAGTCAGATCAAACCTTAATAGTTTAGTTTTTTCGTGGACATCAGAAATCATTCATTCTATATAACAAATCAACACATTGTAAGCGCTCATTATCATTCTGTAATGTATATTTCATATCATTGCCAACATGAAGCAATTATCTTATCCACTTATATCTGGAATCATGCGGCAATCGTGTGATCGCGTAACCACAATGATATTTCTCATTTACCCTTCTTTGTTTCTGCGTAATATAGTTCAGCCTTTGAGCTGCCCGGTTGTCTAGGCAACGGTCACTGCTAATCAACTGTTCTGTGACTCAGACTGTCTCCATTTAATCAACAGCCGGAGAAAAGGAACAAAAGCAAACTACAAAACACTCAGCTATAGATCCAGATACATGCACATATGCTACATCTGACATCCCTTTGACATATTTTGACGGATGTAACCAGCGAACTAGTGTAAATGCCAAGATTAAGACACCAAGCAAATGTAAATGCTGCAACCAACATATGATGCAACACAACGGCATGCTAAATAGAATGATTAGTCTAAATTCTCAGGTGTCTCTAGTACTGTCCTTTGAACCAGAAACAGAGATGTGTTAAATTAATGGCGGGGGGTCTGTAGGACACACAAAAGTCCCTTCCTGGTATTTGTAGAACATGGACTTATCACTTCCTGTGTGGCAGCATTATACCTAACCCTACTCAGAATTTGTGATCCCTACGGGTCTCATTCTTTCATGGTTTAATTTGGGCTTGGTAGTGACTGTTCAAGTACTAATGGTGTTCTCTCCGTCCAGATTGATAACGGCATGTGTATCTGCGCTGCCATGCCCAATAAAATTACAATTCTCCGCCACAACGAAAGCCTCAATAAGTTCTGCATCCGAAAGGTGAGTCAGAAAAACATGCATGCACGTAAACAAAGATTTGCAAAATACACACGTTTGCATTGTTTGTAAATTTGCAACATGTGCCGTCCCATTGGCCATTTTTGAATTTCCAGGAGATTGAGACTTCGGAGCCATGCAGCTGTATCCACTTCACGGGCTACAGCATCATTATCGGCACCAATAAATTCTATGAGATCGAGATGAAGCAGTACGTGCTTGAGGGTACGACATCCTTTATTACCTTCGAGGGGCCATTCCAATTCCTCTCTGATATTTAATTGTCAAAGTGTCACCGTGTTTTATTAGTCAAATGTACAGTACAACACAAGGTCATTCTGAACAATGAAATTCTTGGGGCAACAACTACGTAGTAGGCACAAAAAGATAAAATAAAGAATTTTAAGTAAAAAAGTACAAGTAGAAATAAAAAGTAAAAAAAGAGAAAAATAAATAACAGTAGAGTCACAAATAAGGGCAAGAGATCGTAAGTAAGGGCAAGGGTAACATATATGTACATAACAATAAGAAATAAACTAAAATTGGAACATTAGCTAAAAAGAACATATGGGATGGGAATGTAGTCAAGAGGAGATGTGATGGGAATGTCAATGTAATTGTATATTGCGCTATGTTTATATCCCATTGTGATACTTTAAATCTAATCAGCGAAGTGTAAGGTGGGCGGCAGCAGACTGACTAACGCTGTCTCCCTCCGCAGAGTTCCTGGATAAGAACGACGTCACTCTGGCCTCGGCCGTCTTCGCCGCCTCCTCCCACAGCTTCCCCATCTCCATCATCCAGGTCACCACAGCGCCGCAGAAGGACGAATACCTGCTCTGCTTCCACGGTGTGTGTGTGTGTGATTATTTTGTTTTTCTTTTTCCTTAAAAGATAGGTTGGTTATTTTTCAACCCAGACCTTACTAAAATGTTGGTTCCCATAATTTATAACTGTTCATTGCACAACCTTGCTGATCATTTTAGAGAATCAAACTTTATATGTTAAACTGGTAAAAATTGTTGCAGATGCGGTGAGTTTTATCATGTTTTTCAGGGTTTTGTTGACATTCGAACAGGAGATTCAAAAAAATTTCTCAGTGAGAAATTGCAAAGCGTTAAAGGGGATCTATTATGAAAAACTCACTTTTTCAGTGCTTGTGCACATACATTTGGGTCCCTGATGGGCCTACTAACACACAAACTGTGAAATAAGACAACCCAGTCAGTTTTTTTGTGTGGTCCCTATTTCAGAAAACATGTGATTCAACAAGCCGTTGAGATTTGCGTCCCCTTCCTACGTCATTTGGGACTTCAGTAGAATGAGAAAGTACCCATTATGCACTGGCTTTTTTTGTTTTGTTCAATAAGGAAACAGAGTTAAATAAATGCATCTAAAATAAAAACACAGTTTTTATTTGTTTTATTTGGAAGAACATAGCACAGGGATGCACAGCAGAGCGGAGATCGCGGGCACAAATTGCGCCACGATCGCTCCCTCTCCATTACGCATATGCCCATCAATGATCTAGCATGTTCTGACTGTGATGATCACTCACTGATTCACTTTATTTTTCTATGTCGCCTATAGGAAGTCTGAACAAACCTTTAAATTAGGCCTAATATGAGTGAAGATTCAGCAACTGGATTTCTTATTTCTCACCTCAAATTTGTTCAGAAATTGATTTTGGTGGACTGATAAGGTGAAATTAGTGAACGTTTACGTACTTCATACAAGAGGCTCACAGAACTGGGGCAAACGGTTCTGGAGTGGGCGTGGGGAGCAGCAGCTCATTTTCATTTAAAGCGACACACTGAAACGGACCGTCAGGAACAGGAGGGGTTTTGAGGCATGTTAGAATGGCTAGAATGCATAAGAGTGGTATTTTCAGAAAAAGGCTTGAAAGACATGTTTTGGGGACCTCAAAAGACCTTTATTAACCTGTTGTAAAGGAGTATAATAGGTCCCCTTTAAGTTTCTCAATAGTAAAGCATTCGGTGAAATTGTGCTATGGGCAGTTATAAATGATGAGAACCAACATTTAATAAGGCCTGTGCTGAAAAATAGCAAACCTATCCTTTAGGACGCTCCGTGCTAATACATTACTGGCTAATATATTATGAACTGTAATTTGTTGTAATATAATATATAATAAAACACAGTAAGGGCATGATAAAGTGTGTTGATAGTCATCCCCTAAGAAAATATCTTGTTTTTTCAAGCCCTTTGGAAGAAACATTTTATTTTATGTACATGTACTGTACCTTTCTCTTTAAACCTGTTTCTTAACTAAAACATCTCATTGTAGAATTTGGTGTGTTCGTGGACGCATACGGCCGTAGGAGTAGAAGCGATGACATCAAATGGAGTCGTTTGCCGCTCTCGTTTGGTGAGTGCAAGCCAGCGTCTTGGAACTGATTTAATTTGACATACTTTAATATGTTGTGACTTCATATGTCAGTGTTCTGAGCAAGCGATCTCCTGGCGTTTCAGCCTACAGAGAACCCTACCTGTTTGTGACGTACTTCAACTCTCTGGATGTGATCGAGATCCAGGGACATGCTGCTCTTGGGTGAGACACAGAACCCCCCTTTTTATTACTGTTTGTATTGGTCCTACGGTGTTTTTTACCGTTTTCAACGCGTTAGCTGTGGTCTCTCAGACCCTGACTGCAACTAAATTAACAGAGTAGTAGATTATTTTCTTTTTTATATTTGCGTTATTGTAGTGTACCAGTAGTACTTTGATATAAGTATAGGTATTTGATAAAGGTATAAAGTGCCTCTGCCTGCGTGTTACTTCGACCTTGTGCCCTTATATGTGACCTCTACTTGTACGGTTGTACTTCTTATCTGTTTGTGCCTACTACGTAGTTGTTGCTTGCCTTGCCATAAGAATTTCATTGTCCAGAATGACCTTGTGTTGTACTGTACATTTGACAAATAAAACACTTTGACTTTGACTTTGTTTCCCTCCAGACCTCACTCCTATGCCCACCTGGACATCCCCAACCCGCGCTACCTGGGCCCGGCCATCTCGTCGGGGGCCATCTACCTGGCCTCGTCCTACCAGAACAAGCTGCGTGTGATCTGCTGCAAGGGCAACCTGACCCAGAGCCAAGAGGCCGGAGGGGAGCTGCAGCGCAACGGCTCTGGCCGCAGGTAAGGATTTTACCGGTCACTCTCTCACAAGCCTCTCTCGCTTAGTCTTTCACATTGTTACGTGGTCATCTAAAAAAGATTCTCACTGTAGAACAGGGGTGGGGAACAGATGGCATATGGCCCTCCAGTCACCATCACATGGCTCGTTGGGTGTTTCCTGGGTGGGTGTTGGATATAATGTGTATACACACAAACATTTTGAAGAAGCAGTCAAACAAAATGCAAAACAAAATTATAAAACCTTGCCTTAAAAAATGAAAACCTGCCTATTTTCTTTTCTTCAAATGTCATATTCAGATGACACAACCAGCAAGATAGAATGATAGAATGATAGAATTAATGAATGAAAGGTATGTTTTACATCAGATTTGCTCAGGAACATTCAGTCAACATAATTAATTTGTAGTCTATGGCCCATAGACTCTATGTAATTATTAATCTGTCCCCAAACAGCAAAAAGGTTCTGCACCCCTGCTCTAGAGTCCTGAAATACATTTAGGGTCTAACAGAAATGTCAACTTTATCCAGACATACTGTGTTTATTATGTTATGTGTCATAATATACAATTTAATTGTGATGGTCTTGTGGTTAACACTGCCTAGAATCTAGGCCCTAGATAATCTGCACAGGTGTGGTCACTGGGATTAGCATGGATTTTAGTGCACTGGTGGCACTGGTGTCATCCACAGGTGCTAAAGGTTGTGGGCTTTAGAGTGATGCACTTGTAAAGCAAGGACGTAACACATTTTGTTCCACTTTTGCAGGAGGAGGAGGAGTTTACTTTTTAGCTGTAGCAAAGCCTAGAAAGGCTTGATGTGTTTTATTCAAAATATACATTTTATTCTGTAGAACTCCTCCCATCAAATGTAAAATCAATTGTTAAATAAAGTGTCGCTGCCTCCCTTCATGCTTTGAGAATCTTCTGTGAATCATATCGCTCAATGCTCTCTGACAACCAAGACCTGAGAGCATTTCTCACATTAAAATGTGGATGTGGATCTTGATCCTGTATCCTGCAGTAGTTTTTTTTTTTTATCATACGTTGAATCATCTGTTATCAGGAGTAGTTGGCTCTGGCCTATATATAAGGTACAGAATTACCAGAATAATCCCGATGACCCCAGCCTTCACCTTCAGACCTTGGAGTCCCGCTGCCCATGCTAATCCCAAACCAAGGCACAAAAC
>OMKR01044476.1:0-13990 GCA_900302355.1 Cyttopsis rosea | reverse complement strand
TGGTTAGGGGGTGGGCTTGTATAAAGTTTCACAATGGAGCCATTTGGAGTCTTCCGAAACTGAAGTTTACCAGGTCCCCATGTTGAATATATTGGAGAATATTGAGTTTATTATCTAGACTTGTGCCGTTTCTCCTGTGCACGTACCGCTGGCCAAATCATTCCCATTCCCGAACAGAGGTACTGAGTACTGTGCAGTAGCAGTACTCTTACTCAAGTTATCTTTCCCTTACCTGGGTAAGAGTAAATAAGTTGTTTACTAAAAACTACTCAAGAATTTAGATCTAAATATTGAGGTCTACTACTGAGTTACTTCAGTGCCCGACACTAACTTTTAAGAATTGCTTGCAAAGTTGGCAACTGTGCATCGGCTTTCGTTGCAGAGATGATGTGAATAATTTTAGAATTGAGTGAGATCAATAGACAATTATATTTAAAAATGTTAATACGATTCATACATAATGTGTAACTATTGAACTGAAATTGAAAATTGAGTGTTAGTTCTACTCAATAAAGTACCATCACAGGTGAAAACGTACCCAAGTCCTGTAATAAGAGTAGTTCTCAGTAGTTACTATCCACCTCTGCCTAATACTACCCCATATACACGAACACACGTAGACCACTGAACAATGTGTAATTTGAATGTTCTTGACCAAGAAGCCATTTGCTTCACTTAGAATACCTTATTATTATTATTTTTAATCAAATTGAACCTTGGTTTTTCTGCAAAGATTCGAGGCAAGGTCACTGCGCTCTATTCAAGTATAATGAAGCCACAACACTTCTGCAAAGAGCAAAGCAAACGCTGGTGGGGTGAGCATTTTAATCCATGATGTTAGTCATTTAAATAGGAATATGTAATGTATGTGTGTGTATATATGAGAGAAATGGACGTTGTAAGGCTTCCATTAAAGCATACATGAAATAGGATTGATAAATAAAATAATTTATATCAAAAAGGCTGCAATTATGTGGGTCACTGAAAACATGTTCCACTAAGAAAACTGCTAATTCCATTGAAAATGAATCACATTTTCTTATTAAAAATAATCAGAGTTGATCATCTGAGGGTGTTTTGCCAATGTAACATTTTTTTCATTTGTTTGTTTTTAATTTTATAAGTTATATGATTATATTATAGCCCAGTAAAAATCAATTGTCCTCAGACAAGAGATTATCATTTAAATTAGATTTTTTTTTAATCATTTAAAATGTATAATATACATATATGCCAGATGAAAGAGTAGAGTGAAAAACCTCTTTAAAACTAAAAGGATTACATTTTCAACAATATTTACTCTTTCTATTTTGTAGTTGCTCAAAATGTGTCCGTCAAAAGCTCAAAAGGCTCAAAAGTTTTTGTCAACACCGTCAGATATTTATAAAAAAGCAATAAAATCAGGCAACCACATGGTCAACTATATTCCTGAGGACCCCCTTAACACCCTCCACATCTGCTAAATGCAACAAGCTTCTGTAAGTTTGCAATTTTTTCAACAATTTTTCCATATTTATTGATGTTGCTACTGTCACAACCATGACGTGTCAACACTTTAGTATAGAAATAATTATTTTAAATTATGACATAAATTTATGAATGTTAAAGGTACAATATGTAACTATTCTGTATTAAAATTTCTAAAAACGACTAGACCCACACACAGACAGCCCGTCGGGAGCACTGGGACATTTCCCGGTGGCCTGAGCATCGTTTTGGTCTGCCATGAACTGTCAACTAGTTTTCTCCTTTATTTGATAGGACAGTAGTTTGACAGTAAAGTGGGTAGAGAGAGGGGATGACATGCAGCAAATGGCCCCGGTTTTGGACCAACTGCAGGAGAGGAGCCTTGCGGCGCGACTCTCACTCGTGCCGCAGAGTCCCCGCCCCCTGGCGGGAGGGTGCGCGCGCCAAAAATGACGTCATCATGTCTGTGGTAAATGTGTGATTAATAAATCATTCTTCTTCTCTCGGCGACGCACATAGCGACCGTCTACCTGCTTACCTATTTTAGACAAGTTGCCCGGCGAAATGGATGGTCAGAAGAAAAGGAAAGGTGGAGCAGAGAGGGAGAGGATAAAATCGAATAAGGCCCTTGCCACAGACGTATACAGCTAAATGCTGCAAAGTAAGTAACATGTTTGCCAGTAAGGGACCACTGATGTTTGAATTTAAAGATTCATGCATTCCTTTTAATATTGTACAACTTACCTTATGTGATTTAAAATTTGTTTTGAATGCTGACAAAGCAAAACTCATGATGTTTTCATTTGCAAAATCAAAGCCACTGAACCTTCCATCTATCACCACTTTTCAGGGCTCTGAGAGTCTGTATCTCAATACAAATATCTAGGAATTGTAATTGATGACTCTCTCTCTCTTTTAAGCCTCACATTCAGCAATTGGTGAAGAAACTGAAGTTGAAATTGGGTTTTTATTTTAGAAAGAAGTCTTGCTTTTCCTTTGAGGCCAAAAGTTGGCCACCTTTATGTCTGAACTGGACTATGGCAATGTTATATACACCTTCACAATGCCTACATGCGCTAGATACTGTCTACCATGGAGCACTGAGGTTTATTACAAATTACAAAGACCTTACTCACCATTGCTCTTAGTATGCTTGGGTAGGATGGTCTGCCTTGTCCACCCGTAGACTTAACCATTGGCATATTTTTATTTATAAGGCTATTCTTGTCTGCTTCCATCTTACCTATGGATCTACATCCTTCAGAAAAGTATGGGAAGGTATTGTCTTCGCTCCCAAGACTTATTCCTACTATCTGTCCCTAAAGTCCGTACTGAATTGGGATAAAGGACATTTCAGTATGCTGCTCCCTCTGCTTGGAATCAGTTGCAAAATTATCTGAATCTTTGGGAGCTGGTCTCAATGGATGCATTTTAAATAATTCTAAAATGACTTGAAGGCAGCCACATCTGCCTGTAGATGTTTGACTGATTCATATTGCGCCTGTTTGCTCCCTGATGTTGATGACTTGTGACGAATATTGATGAATATTGTTGATATTTTATGATGCTGTAATTTAATTTAATTGTAAATTGTTCTATTTTTTTATGTTTGCAACCCTGTTAATTGTGCTGCTGCCTGTCTTGGCCAGGGTGCTCTTGTAAAATAGATTTTTAATCTCAATGAGACCTTTCCTGGTTAAATAAAGGTTAAATAAAAATAAATAAATAAACGATAATCATTTGAACATTTGAGCTAACTCTGTATATCATTCTCTTTTTAAAAAGTGTAGGCTAATTGTTTTGTGTGTCTAGCCTTATTTTACATTTGTATGTGCTATGATTGGTGTATTCCTTGTGAGTTTTTTAGGGTGCACCCATAGCCATAGCATACCTTGAAAACTCAGTATTCAGACAGGTTATTTGTTGGACAGTCCCAAAATTTTATATTTTGCAATCTGGATAACTTTCCTCCCAGATGAACATAGTGGCCAAATTTATAACTAGTCCGGTAGCCGTTCAGGATCCGGTACATCAACAAATTGGGTTAGCCTACAAAATTAGCAGTCTGGTGCTTTGCATGAACAGGGTGGCCTGGGATGGAGTCTAATTCCCAGCCTGAATTATTGTTTCAGTACGCCCCTTGACTAGACCTATGTTATATATTTTGTTCAGTTGTGTACTTACATTATCCAAAATGTTTCCAACAATTTTCAAACCCAGAGAAATCCATAATTTTAATGTTGGTAACGGATCATTTCATTAGGTCGCCTGTCATGGCGTCTACCCCCTCTACTGCTAGAACTTCCAGGACATCCTGGGGAACACCGGATGTTATGTCAGAGCTTTTTTTCTACTCCACTATTGTTTGTATTGCTCTACTGCCACCATGACACCATGACGCAAATGCTGCAGGGAATCGATGACGTCTCATGTGCTGGCCTGAAGAACCTCCTTCTTGGCGCCATACACAAAGCTCTTCATAACACCAAAGATGCCATTCAGCCATTCAGTTCTACTAACTATTGTTTAATGGAGCACGGTTATTTATTGCTGTTTGCTGCGTGTTCTGTCACAGAAGAAGTCCCCGTGAAGCGCACATGTAACAAATGAAAACTACATGCTACCCACGCTACTTCTGACATCATCAGACTCCATCTTTTTGTTATTATTTTGATTCAGAGACCCCTAGCAGCAGAAAATACATATTGTACCTTTAAGTAGAGGCCAGAGGCAGCTAGCAACAGAGGGAAAACAAGATGGCTCCTGTATACAACTCATGCATGTAAAAAAGTGTATTTTTGGCACCACTGTCAGACGTCAACACAGTCAGGTTTTCTGTCTGATGGTGGTGACACATAGATTGACGGTGTTGACAAAAACATCCAAATCATCCTCAATGGAGGCTTGAGTATAATTTGTGATCACAATAAATAGTAATATGGCTTGAAATGTTTCATTAACCTCTTTAATTATAATATACATAATTTCCCCTACCCACACAGGCCTACAATATTTCCTTACTACATATATCGCCAATGACAAAATCCATAAATTAATTTACTGGTAGTTGCACCATTTTATAATATATATTTTTTAATTTCACCAAATTAAACATAATTAAATTCGTAGTAATTCTGCACAATTTAAGAGTAATTTCATAAACTTTTGACTTTCCTTTTATGTATTTTAGGAAGTTATGGGTAGGCAGCAGCTATCAGTGGAAGAGTGAAGGAGAAGAAACAAGCAGAGAGAGAAAATACACTGAACTGTGTGAATGGCACAACAATGGGCCTCCTGTGTTTGTTGTCCGTAGCTTATGCCTGCCCATACCATAACCCCACCGCCACCATGCTCTGTTCACAACATTCACATCAGCAAACTCAGACGCCATCTAAGGTGAGTATTTGTCTACTCAAGTCGGTTACGACGACAAACTGCAGTCAGGTCAATACCCTGGTGAGGACGACGAGCACGCAGATGAGCTTCCCTGAGACAGTTTCTGACAGTTTGTGCAGAAATTCTACTGTTGCATCAGCTGTCCTGGTGGCAGGTCTCAGACTATCTCGCAGCTGAAGAAGCCGGATGTGGAGGTCCTGGGCTGACATGGTTACAGGTGGTCTGGGGTTGTGAGGCCGGTTGGATGTACTGGCAAATTCTCTGAAACAATATTGGAGACGGCTTATGGTAGTGAAATGAACATTCAATTCATGGGCTCTGGTGGACATTCCTGCAGTCAGCATGCCAATTGCACACTCCCTCAAAACTTGCGACATCTGTGGCATTGTGTTGTGTGATAAAACTGCACATTTTAGAGTGGCCTATTATTGTCCCCTTCATAAGGAACGCCTGTGCACTGATCATGCAGTTTAATCAGCGTCTTGACATGCCACACCTGTCCAGTAGATGGATTATCAAATAATCTAATTAAACAAAATGTAACAAAATTGGGACAAATTTGAAAGACATAAGCCCTTTGTGAGCCTAGAAAAAAATCCTTGATTATTTACTTCAACTCATGCAAATTTGGAGCAAAAATAAAAGTGTTGCGTTTATATTTTTGTTCAGTGTATATAGTGAGCCAGAGTTAAAGGAGGAATACCTGAGAAAGGAAAAGCAAAGATGGAAGAAGAGAATTGAGGATGGGAAGCTTAAAACTATCAGTGATTTGAATGAAAGGGAAAGGAGGAGTAAGAGAAAGTCGTGGAAATGTAGACAGCAAGTGTCAAGACAGTCTAAGAGAAAGGGCCCAGAAACTCCCCAAGATAGTCCATTGGATCAGACTATACAGGAGCCAGCTCGCAGTAGGCAGTCGATAGCAGGAGAAAGGGAAAGAAAGAAAACAAGATCAAGATTCTTTTGAGAGAGATGAAAGCTTTGACTTGGGACTATGACAGATTTCAAGCACATATCTGCTGGTGTCATTGTGGCAGATGAGGGGGTTTGGTCAAGCCGTGGTCTGCACGGCGCAGCGCTGGCTCCTTCCTGCATCGGCACAGCTCTACAGAGTCAGGATAATCAGTCCCTTTGGGGCTGATTGGCGGGACTGGCCAGGGAGAAGTTTCTTATACTCTGTTGTTTGTCTTGCAGTGAGGGCGTGCGTGGTGCAGGGAGCTGAGCCTATGACCAGATCGCAACCGTGTGAGTGTGCCACGGACTGAACGATTCATTATTCCGTTCATTTATTCATTCATTCCTTTGTTCCTGTTGATTTATGGTTCCGTATGCCAGCGAGCATTTATGTTAAAAGACTATTGAATTAAATACCCCACGAGGGCATCTCACTGCAGTTCCGTCTCTGTCTCCCTCCTTAAACCCCACCTGTGGCAGGGGAACCGCCACAGTCATTAATTGTGGAGATTGGCTTGCAGTCATCTATGACCAAAATTGGTGGCTAGCAAAGGCTGTCACTGTGGATGCTCATCATCAAGATGTTCAAGTGGTGTTTTTCCACCCTCATGGGCCCAATAGGTTCTTCCATCCAAAACCAGGTGCAAAGGTGTGCAGTTGAAGATATTCTGATCAAACTGATGAAGTCATCATCACCGGGTCGTGCAAGCAGGACACGGGAGATCTTCCACTTGTCTGCTGAAGTCAAGGACTTCATAGAGGAGGAGCATATTAATCGTCTACTTCCTGATAAAGCTGATTTAACTTTTTTTTAATATTTTCAAGCCCAGAAATGGATGGATTTTTTTTTAGTTCCTGGTGTTTTCTGATGTTTATGCTTAAACATTGGAGTTGTACTGTAGTTTTTATTTTGATGTTCACCATTGTTAATATTTACAGTAGTATATGTACATGACAAATTGTTATTTGTTGTACCAAATTGTCAAATAAAGTTGTTAAGGAAGGAAGCATTGACTTGAGTGGCGATGATTGTTGTAATTAGGCCACTGCCACCACCGTCAGATCTGTGTCAACAGGTCTAAGTCACCACCGTCAGATGGAACTTTCTTTCTGCAGTTGATTTATTAAAGTAATAATCTTTAAAATTAAAAATGTGGTTTTGTATGTTCAAAATTGTTATTTTGTATATATAATACTAAGTTGCATGATGTAAGAGTTTTTAAAGGAGTACATGTGAAATAGTAATAAAAAAAATGAACAAACATTTAACAGCATATATGTACCTATAGTGTAGACTCAATGATTTAAAAGCTCTAAATCTATATAAGACTAAATTAATAGAATTAATTAGCTTTTATTGTGTCTGACTTGTGTTGACAATGACAGGAAAAACACATATTTTATGAAAAAATTACAAAATCAGGAGGTTGCACTAAAATATTGCTTGATTGCTGCGTCCTTGTTCTATAAACATATGTTTAGAACATTAAAAAAAAATTATTTTCAAAATGAATACCTGTTTTATCCAAATTCTCAAGAATCAGTGGGGTGCATTGACAGGGTCTTTACCTTTACCTTTTTCTTTAATATGCTTATTTATGTATTTAGGTATTTATCTAATTATCTAATTATCAATTTATGTACGTATGTATGTATGTATGTATGTATGTATGTATGTATGTATGTATTCATCTAATTATGTATATATGCATTTATTTATTCTTTATGTGTTTATGTTGTTTATCTATCTAGCCATTTATTTATTTATTTATTCTTTTCTTTTTTCTTTTTGTAGAGGCATTACTGTAGAGTCAAACAATTTTGAAGGGTGGAAATTGCTTAATAATATCCCAGATGGGAAACATCTTATGTCTGTTTCATCATATGGCACATATCGGCTCTGGGTAATTTCATTAAGACGTAATGAAGAACCGTAGAGGAATCATTAGAAATGTTAGGACAATAGAGCGTAGGGCTATTAAACGATTTGTGTAGATTAGCTGTAAACAATTATTTATCAAACATCAAATTCCTTTCCACTATGGTGCTTCACGGTCGGTAGGTTTTCTAACTCGCAAACAGCAGATGCATAAGGGCCAGTGAAGGTGTCCCCCTAATTGTAGCACTTAGAAAGCAGAATTACAATATGGCGTCTATCCGCGTCTTAACTGATTGAATTATCTGAGACAACATCTTATTTTTCTTTCAATAATTAGCTTATTAGCATGGACGCCGGAGCACTGGAGGGCCAAGCAATCAGACCGGCAATTAGCCATCAGTGTTGGACGGCCAGATTGAGGGCGTCCCGGCAACGGCGGCTTTACGACAGCAGTGGTCAACTCATTTTCATTACAATCAATTAATGCTCAGTTTAATTTGATCCAGAGCAACGTGGAGAGACGGGGTATGAGTAATTATCCAAAGTTTACTTACGCCAGTATTGCGAAATATAAAATGATTATTGTTTCAACTTGTGGCTTACTCTAATAGGAATTTAAAGTGAAATCCATCAGATCGTCTATGTTGGTGGATTACAATACAACTCGCAGAATTCCTTTCGAAAAGGCAACTTATTTTTTATAACATCTGGGTTCATACTTTGGTCACTTGAGGTGGTGGGGACATTTTTTAAGATTCACTGGTTCATGAAATTGTGCCTGATCAGTGCACTCCTGGAAAGGTGGCAGACCCCGCCACCAACAATGGAAACAGCATATGCAGTAGCACATACATAACACAATTACATCGAATGGCTGTTTCTGATAAAGTACCAGCTAAATAAATATGTGAGGGTTAGGGTTACCCTGAACCACTTTTTTTTTAAATAAATTAATCTTACGGATTACAATTTAGTCCTTAAAGGTGCAGTGTGTAGAATTTGTGGCATTTTGCGGAACAGACTTGGAATAAATGGAATCAAATATGGAATATATTATTCATAACTATGTTTTTATTTGTGTATAATCCCATGAAAATAAGAATCGTTGTGTGAGAATTTTCCGTTTATATCTCCATGGGGGCTGAGGCCCCTTCCACGGACACGTTGGACACATGTTGCACCGCCATGTTTCTACAGTAGCCCAGAACGGACAAAGCAAACACTGGCTCTCGAGAGGGACATTCACGTTTTTTTGTGAGTTTCAAGGCCACCGTAGATTCTCCTCCACAGACGCCGCCATTTCTCACTGCCACAGACACGGAGGGGAATTCAGTTGATTGCAATATGCAACCTCACTGCTAGTGGCCGCTAAATTCTACACACTGCACCTTTAAGGCCATTGGTAGTGAGCACTTTGTTTCCGTAGAAAACCTTTTCATGCTATGTGTGTGTGATAGTTCCCCTGGTGGGTTTTTAAGGATTTAATGAAAAAGTCTTAACAAAAATGCTTGCTGGTATCTGGATCTGACGCACCCTTTCGAGTTAAATCCGACAAGGGGCTGGTCAGCTCCGAAATGCCGGCTACAAACCTGCAGCCTGCCAGCCCAAAGAACTGCTTCACCTTTTTATTTGTCTTGGGTCTTGGACTGTTCGTGACTCCGGCAATTTTATCTATCTGGGGTTGGACCAGTCCTCCACCCAAGTGGTACCCCAGATACTGTACCCCCCTCCGCCCAACCGCACACTTCTTTGGGTTGGCAGAGAGACTCGAGCACTGAGCCCACCTGCTGCATGTGCTGCTCCCACTGTGTATGATTACGTCAAGTGGCAGCATATGCTGCGTGCGGACACAGGACCCGGTCCATGAGTCTCTGAAAGGTGGCTGGGGTCCCGAACAACCCAAACGTAAGTGTGACAAACTGGTACAACCACTGCGGAGTGGAGAAAGACGATCTTTTCTTGGACTCTAGAGACAAGGGACTCTGCCTTGGTTAAGTCCAGTGTCATGAGAAATTGAGCTGTGCCTAACTGGTCAAATAGCTCATCGACCCGGGGCCTCTGGTAGGTGTCGAATTTCGACACCTCATTCATCTTTCGATAGTCTACACAGAACCGGACGGACCCATTGGGCTTACTGACCAGCACAATGGGGCTACACCAGTCGCTAGTAGACTCCTCTATCACCCCCATGTCCAGGATGGCCTTCAATTCTGCCTGCACGATTTTGCATTTATGCTCGGGCAGGCGATACGGCCGGGAGTGTACTTTCACCCCTGGGGTCATCTCCACGTGGTGATGAATGAGGGATGTGCGACCTGGCAGAGGGGAGAAGACATCAGAGAAGCGTTGCTGCAACGTCTCCACATCCACGTGCTGGCACAGCGAGAGATGGTTACTGGAGAGGGCCGGGGTGAGATCGGCCACTTTTGGAACCTTTGGCCCCAATTCATCTCCTTCGATCACCGTGGTGGCCAATGACACAGAGGCCCGCTTCTTCTACTCCTTTAGGTTAAGGTGGTGAATCTGGCTCACCCCCCACCTGACCGTTCGATCTCATAATCAACGTCACCAACCCGCCGTGTGACCACAAAGGGCCCTTGTCACTTTGCGAGTAATTTAAAACTGGACGTAGGGAGCAACACTAACACCTTGTCTGTCGTCCGTGGCTCAGTCGGGTCGCGCTCTGGTCGCAGGCTTGGCTCTCTGCACTATGCACCCTCCTCTCACAGCAAGACAAACAACATATAAGAAAGCCCCGATGGGACTGATTAGACCGACTCAATACAGCTGCGCCAACGCGGGAAGGAGCCAGCGCTGAATCCTGCAGACTATGGCTTGACCACACCCCCTCGTCTGTCTGTATAGTAGGTCTGATTCATCAAACTGACTATAGTTTTATTTAGCAGCAAATAACAAAGCAGTGGAACTATTTCTGACGATTACTGTCACTGACATTCATGTTATCCCATTCAAGTATGCTCATTAAATAGTTCTGGATAATTTGGCTCATTTGGCATATTTCATAACGCTTTTGAAGAGTAAAGCTGACTGATGCCATCACCATCACCTCTCCCTGGCCTGGTCAAAACCAAAACTCCAATTAATTTGCTCCCGCGCCATAACCCCTCATCATTCAGATCACACACCCTTACACACACCTAATGAGGTTCCAGTCAGCCGGTGTTCGACCAGAAAATATTACTGTTGATACCCGTACTCAGACCTCACACCTTTTTTCGAAGCTTGAGAGTTCTTCAGGCCTTGTTGCTACTAATGATTGGTTTTCGCGTGTGGGGATCAATTCTACATTTCTTATATAATTATAACCTCAACACCAAAGTAGCTTTTTTCTAAACACAGTCAGATAGCGATGCAAGACTCACAGACGTTTCAGTCGTAGTGAACAAATCTATGTAATGACTCGATGGTCTGGAATCACTCCGGCAAAAGAGTCGTTCGTTTGTGACTCAGCCAGAAACACAGGCTGAACTGAGACTTGCAAATGAATCCTCTACTCGTGAACAGAAAATAATTACTGAGGATTTAATTAATGTGAAAAAAGGGTGAAGGCATTTGGCATATTTCATACTGAAAGTGACTGATTTACAGTTTGTATTCCACCCGAATAAATAATTTGGACAGAATTAAATGACTCTTGTGAGAATTCCATTCACAACTCTAGACAATCGGAAATATTGAACTAATCTTTTTTCCAAGTCACTCGCAAAGATCTGAATCTCCAAAATGAGCCAAATCTTTCATCACTACAGTCAGAGTTAAGGACAACACAAAACACCATCTAGTTTCCACAGATCTACATTATGCGTTATTTATTGTATCATCTGTTTTCAACTACGCACAACACAGCAAGCTCATCCAAAACTAGTTCCTCTCGCAGTTTGCCCTTTTTTATTTAACGCACAAGAGGGTTCATGCAAATGAGCTAAGCTCCGAGTGTACAGCTGGCGAGTCTCACCACAGTCTGCCGATGATTGGCAGGGATGCCTCGCAAACGTGCCGCCGTTATTTTCACAGCCAAGGCGTTTACTTAGCCCAGGGTGGATGGAATCAATAGAGAGGCAGAGACTCTTTTGAGGGAGCGAGCCAAGTCTCCGCTCATGTCGTCTTGTAGACTCCAAACAAACGGGCTCCCGACGTGACTGCCAGCGACGGTGGCGATGTTCCAGGAACGGGAAAAAGTGTTAAACAAACTCTTTTAGATTTAGAACTCAAAAGGAAACTTAAACGGCGAGCAAACTTTCTGGTTTTTTGTATTTATTTTTGCACTTTGATGCTTTAATTCTACCACAGGATTATCCTAGAATACGCCGTACGGTCGTCGTACAGCGAAGTTAGCAACAAAGTCAGTGTTGCTCCACAGGAGGTTTCTAATAGTTGAGCGAAAACTGTTGCGTTTGGATTCACATGGGTCCCCAGGTTTGATACAACCGTTGTCAGAGCGGAATGAAGGAGGGACAATCATGGTTACATGACAGTACAAAGAGCCATGGCTTCAAAATTGGCTATTGGTGTCTGAGAAGGCAGAAGACCTTGCAGCGTATAAACTCTAACCAAAAAGATCAGTTCACTTACTGTAGATCAGTGTTTTTCAAAAAAATAAATTCTGGGGACCCATTGGGGGCAAACCATCTCAACCCAATTAAAAATTGGACTTATCTACACTAAACTCACTTTTATGTATCACAGTGGCTGGCAACTATGAACGTAAGCTAATTAGGCTCAGGCATTTTGTGTGCTCGCCTACTATAAAGTGCACGGAATGTAGTAATTGTGTAATTTGTAATTTCTTTGGTAGTAAAGTAGCCTACTCCTTCATGAACCCCCTCATGTGGCTTGTACAGTAGGTGGCTTGCTGTGGATAGAAATATGATTTTAAAAGACAAAGAAAGAAATTCTGCTATTCGATTTAGTGATGAAACGTTTGGCTCTTTAAGGGTGAGTCATTGGGTATATTTCTTTCACATTTTACAATTTGTTTTACAAATTAATTTCACTTTAATTTAGTCCCCAGTAATTATTCTCTGTTTGACAGTAGAAGATTCACAGTAGAAGATGAACTTTATCTCTCTTGCCCACTCACTGAGTTTGATGGGTATGCAACGGGGCTTGAGACATATGCGCGACTTGTGACTCGCAGCTCTTGGCTCTTTTCCTTTGTGTCTCAGTGAATGCCTGTGTCCCTGGCTGCAGTTACCGAGTCGCAAACGAACGACTGATTTGGCAGAGTGACTCCCAACTCCTCAGTTATTTATAAGATTTTTTCGATACAAACGAATAGTTTGCGAGTCCTGTATCACTAATTTAAGTTGCCGAAGATTCACGCTTTTGTCAGACTGACTCCCGACTCTGGAGTCATTTAAAAGACCAGTTCACTATGAACAAATCGTTTGCGAGTCTTGCATCACTACTTCCAGCACCTTGTTTGGGCCGTGAGTCGCTACCAAAACTATTTTTCCCATTTGGATCCTATCAGTGCACGGACAGGCAGGCCTGCCTGGCGCTCCTGCCAAACCTCACTCAGTGGCAGCTCCTACTCGGGGGGGTTTCAGAGGGAGCGGGATTAAAGAGAACAACAATAATGGGACCAGTTGATGTTTCTGTACACTGGAGACCACCGGAGAGCTCCGCGCGATTACGTACTTTTAAAAGGAACACAGCGACTGTTTGTCAAACAGGTAATTTGCCAATATTTTAAAATCGCTGCGGGTTTAAATCACACGGATGGCGGAGTGCGGACAAGCCGAGAACGTACCAGAAACTTTTAGAGTAGAGACAAACCACATTAACAAAGACAGAAACGAACAAACATCCTTTAACATCCTTTCCATGTCACACAAATGCCTTATTGGATCACAAGCACACACACTCACACACTCACACACTCAGCATATTTCAAGCACTTTCACACTCATGGAATTTGAACATTTCAGGCCACAGCGCAGACGGAGGCTGGGGGGGTTGAGCGAGGGGAATCTGCGGAGTCGTTCGGGGGCCACTAGGGGGATTGCCGGTCAGGCGGAGGATTACAGATTCCTGTGTTCTGCCACCCCGCCAATCCGCCGGGGTCTTTTTCTGCAGTGGCTAGATTATGGAGCTGAGCCGCCTTGCAATAGTTTTAAGTAGGTATCAACAGTTTCCCAATGTTAAGAGGATCTCGGCACCCAAATGACACTTCAGCAGCACCCTGAAGATGTGTGTAGGTCAGCGCAAGCAACACAACAAGCTCCATAGCTTCTCAATCTCTCGGCCCCATGCACGAGAACGTGCAAATTCTGC